>OX439486.1:25958394-26164448 GCA_949320155.1 Melangyna quadrimaculata
TCCTTCATTGTCATCGCCACTGAATTCGCCGTCCTCTGGTATGACTTCCAGTGGGCGGGAATTCAATGGATGCATTCAGCCACCCTATTCACACCCCCTCATCTTTTAAAAGAAAGTTTTGGAAATGTACAAAAAGAAACTCAAGTTCAAGACCGTATACATTTTTCCCCTCGAATAAAAGTAAAATTACTGTTGAGAAAATTGATGGGAAGTTAACTTCAATATTCAAAATGTCGGAGAGAAGAAATTGGCAGTAATTCCCTACTTCGCGATTTTACTCTATATCGTTGGACTTTTGCGCAGATTAAGGGATAAGGGACTAGCGTTAACATTCCATCTAATACAATTAATAATTTAGTAAAATATTTACGTTGGGCATTCAGCCATTCTCATACCGAGTCACATCTGCCATCGGGGACCAAGTGTCGCCCGTGCAACTTTTGGATTTGGACGTAGACACCTGTCTGTCACGTTGAATTATGTTTGTGTCGACCATCTGCCAACCAGGTAATTATTTATTTTTTTGTGGACCGCCCGTCACACATTTTCCACTTTGATTTGTGTCAACCTGCTTGGGTTGCTTTTCCAAAATACTTTAAGAGCAGGTCTCTGGTTGATGGAAACCAGGTATCTACTGAACTCTAAGAGCATTTTGGAGCCACAACAGAAAAGGAGTGATTAAAATGAATTAATGATAATGAATAGGCCAATGAAACTTGTTGTCGTAAGATTTACTGCAACAAATCCCACCCTTACCTCCTAGAAAATGTGCTTACAATTCTGTAACACATTTTCTAAGATATGCCCAAGTAATGAAAATGGTTTTTCCATCAAAAGAATAATTTAAAATCAAAAACAAAAATGTACAATGAAAATCATCGATTTTACAAAAAAAAAATAATTTACGTTACTTCTTAACCTTCGGATGCATCGGCATACGGTTTCAAATCTTTAACATGCCAATTACCGCGTTCTTTACTATTACTATCTTCTAAGACATATGTCCAAGGTGACACACGCTTCTTTATGGTAAACGGACCGACGAACTTCGGTGCTAATTTGGCAGCATACTAATTCGCGGCATCCGACAACGTAAAGTTCCTACGCCAAACAATTTCGCCCGGGTAATATTGAACATCACGCCGTCGAAGATTGTAATTTTGAGCAGATCTTTTAGATGCTGCTTGCAATTTTTTTCCTATATCTAACCTGAGTTCCTTGAAACGTTCAGCGATCGCCACCCGATCCTGAAAATTTTTTGAACTATCTGCTATAACTGGTGCTTCCTGACATGAAGTCACCACATCCCTACCAAAATTCGCATAATAAGGAGAAACTCCTAAAACCTCATGCTGTGACGTGCGAATAGCACACGACACGTTGCTGAGTTGTGAATCCCACACTCTGTGGTTTTCAGCGACGTAAGCCCTCAACGTCGTCTTGAGAATCTGATTTATTCTCTCCGCAGGATTCGACTGCGGATGATAATGGGCTGTAAATTTGATGTGTGACCCGTACGCCTGGCAAAGCGCTTTCAGTTCCTTAGATCGGAACTGGGGACCGTTGTTACAGACGATCACCTTTGGGATGCCAAATAAAAGAAAAACATTACCTCCGAGTTCCCTAACTATAGACTTAGCAGTGGCCGACCACAACGCGAACAGTAGTGGAAACTTTGTAAAGTAATCCACTACCGTTAAAATATAAATAAAACCCCTACTTGATTTGGGGAGTGGGCGTACCAGATCAACGCAAATCATTTTCCACGGTTCCTTAATTCCTACCCTTTCAGTCATTAACCCAGCTGGTTTCTCATTCACCGGCTTTACTTGTTGGCAAACTTTACAACTCCTAACGTATATGGTTATATCGGCCCTCATTTTTGGCCAGTAAAACATTGCCCCGATTCTAGCAAAAGTTTTCCTAACTTCCATGTGACCTGCTAAAGGACCATCAAGGTATTCCTGTAAAATCCCTAATCTTTCATTTTTTCCTAACACTCTCTTCCATTCATGATTATTCTCATGTACTACTATATGCTAAGCTTTGACAAGTTTGAACAAACGACCTTGCTCAACTCGCCAAGCTAGTAATCTTAGTGTATTCGCATTGATTTGGGAAATCATTTTCGCCACCCAAGGGTCTGAATTCTCATCTGAGATACCACCCAACTGTGGCACTCCTCAAGAAAGCATATCCAGAACAACATGCTCTTTGCCCTTACGGTGAATGATTTCGAAATCAAACTGTTGGAGCCTTACTGCCCAACGCGCTAACCTACCCTGCGGATCCTTAAGATTACTTAACCATACCAGGGAATAATGATCCGTCACAACTGTAAACCGAACACCTTCGATATACGGTCGCAACTTTTCAATAGCCCATAATACAGCTAAGCACTCTTTCTCTGTTGTTGAGTAATTTCTCTCATTCCTATTTAAAGACCTACTAAGTTAACAGACAACCTTTTCTCCCTCATTAAAGTTCTGTGAAAGAACTGCACCGATGCTATAATCTGAGGCGTCTGTTTGTACGACAAAAGGTCGTTTAAGACCTGGGCAAGTAAGTATTGGTGCTGTCACCAAACACTCTTTTGCCTTCCTAAAACTATCCTCACATTCCTGAGTCCAAATGAACTTCCTATTCTTCTTTAATAAATCAGACAAAGGCCTTAGTAACTCTGCAAAATTTGGTACAAAACGACGGTACCATGAAACTGTCCCTATAAAACTCCTAACTTCTTTTACATTCCTCGGTGCTGGAATCCTAACCATGCTTTCTCTTTCTCTGGATCTACATGTAAACCATTTTGATCCACTTTGTTACCTAAAAACTTCAGCGATGGCATGCAAAAATTGCATTTTTCTTTACTGACCTTTAATCCTGCTCCACTCAACCTTTTCATCACCTCATTCAGGATTTCAAGATGTTGTTTGAAATCTTCTGTAATGATAATGATGTCATCTAAATAGACGAAAACGTATGGCTCGAGGTCCTAATTTTGTGTTCAACCATCGTTGTACACCCTAAACCTTCAGGCATTTTCCTAAAAGATTCCTCAATAAGATTTTCTAACTGTTTAATTTCCCTATCACTCAATTCAGAACGTTCTGTAATAGAACAAATCGAAACCGGCTGTTCCGAAAAATTCCACTCACGTGACCTCAAATCCGGGACTATACCCGAGAGTGCCCAAAAATCTGCACCAAGGATCACTGTGTGTGGCAGAGTTGGTATCACAAGACAGTCAATCAGTACTGCCTTGTCCTCTACTATAATTGGAAGAGAGAGAGTTCCTAACGTCTCGGCACCTGTTCCGTCCGCTTACCGAACGCAGCCAACAGTGTCTGTCTTTAAAGAAAGACCTACATTTTGGAGAATACTCCAAGCATCCCTACCTATTATGGTTCTAGAAGCTCCTGAATCTAATAAACCTAAAAATTTAGAACCATAAATACTTATCCCTAAAAATGTTCTCCTATCACTACCGTTTGCCTCCAATGTAAAGCCAAAGTGAATCTGATTCACCAACTGGTTACCAGCAGGTAACCTATCTACTGTCTTCGGACATCCCGCCCTGCTGGCGCAAGAGTCCGTTGCCCATTTCCCGAGCAGCGACGACAATTATGCCTACTAACTCCTACCTGCCCACACCCAAAACAACACCTAGCAGCGGAACACCTATTTACAAAATGGCCAGACCCATTGCAATTATAACACCTAACTGCAGATTGTCCTTGACGAATAGTTCCGTTGTTCTCAGCAACCACCGAAACTACAGAAAATTCCCTACCTACATTTATATGCTAGATCCGGTTCTAGCAAGTTCCTATTATTCCTAACACGGGGTGGTGGAACATACGACTCCACATTTGCCCTAACCTCTTCTAAACTCCTACCTGAAGCAACCAAATCGGCAACACAAGTTGGTTTCGTTAAACCAATCTGAGTTTGGTAGAAAGGTGTCAAGTTCCGTTGAATCATTGACAACTACCTACTTTCCGAAATGGGATCTGTTAACCTACCAAACAAATTCTGCATCGTCGCCACATAAACACCGATGGACTCATTGTTGCCTTGTGTGCGACTCCTAATCTCATCTATCAGTAAGTCAGCTTCAACTCTCTGACGAGTTCTGGCCACGAATTGACTGACATCCTAATTGCCCTAAACCAAATTAAAGCTTTTCCTACAAAAAGCTCTACTGCTGCCTTAAAAAGTTGGGGTTCCAAAATCCCCCTAGCCTGACGAATCTCACTAACCGTTTCTAAAAACGAGTTCACTGAAGCACCACAGCGCTCACCAGTGAACTTCACATTCCATTTCGAAATGTTCATAAATTTTTCGGAACTTACTAAAACTTGTCCTACCACCTATTTTCTCCTACTCCACTACCTGCCACTCCTAAACTCGTCGATGTACTGGCAGAAGGAACTACCGACTTAATTTTCTGAGGTTCAGCTGAACGCTGCTTTTCAACCTCTGTTCCCTTATTCATTCCCTGTTCCTTTTTCTCTTTATTTATTTCCTCTTCCTTTCCTTATTCTTCTTCATCCTTCTCATCTTCTTCTTTATCGTCCTCTAACCCTGCCATTGCCATGATGATTTTATTTTTCAAAGCCTGCCTACTTTTATCCTGAGATTCACTCTCCGGTAAGCTCCTATCCAACCTACGCAAAGCCCATTCAACCTTGGTGAGTATTTTCAAATATTCCTTAGAAGTTTCCGACTTCGGAGGATTTTCTAAAAGTTTCCCTATTTCTCCTAATTTCTTCTCAACCGCCGTAAAGTCCTGTTCAAAGTTTATAAATGTCTTATAAAAAGATAAAAACACTTCCCTAAATGTACAGAACAAAACAATCAATGCAATTCTTTTAACAAAAAAAAAAATCCGATAATGAAAGGGGAGCCCCACGTTTGGACGCCAAATGTTGCGAAATTATTTTAACGCGAATTTAGGATGAGTATTAACGTTAAGATGGCGGGATTTTAATCCGCAAAACACAAACGGATTTACGAATCCAACAAAAGGAATAACAAGCGAATAATTTACAAATTAATTCTTGCACGATACCGGCGTGCGTCGCGACAAAGGAAAATATAAAAGCAAATGACAACTGTCAAATGGACGATGGGCGCGTCTAACGAAATTTCACAACCTGTAGCACAAAAGGTGCTGCCACCACGGTAGCTCAGTGATGGGTGGGTTCAGTAAAAAAAACCAATGATTCTATTAATCGAATATCGGGTTCGCTTAATAAGAGAAGAATGATAAGAAAAGGTATATAAATAAAAAAAATGTAATGTGAAGTACAGGGTGTACTTGCACAAAAAGGGCGCCAGGGATTTTTTTTTTTAAGAAAGGAAATCACAAATCTTTTTGGAGTGGATAAATGAATTTTTGGAAATAAAAGAAAGAATTTAAACTCTTAAAAGAAGAATTTTTTTTTATTGAACTTAAATTTTGCTTGGGAAACCTTTCAAGTAGGATTAAAACCCTAGATCTTTTAGAAACTGTTAGAACAAAAGAGCTAAACAAAAGAAGATGGACTGTTACTGCTTTTTTCCGAAAGAACAAAACGATTTTTAACGGGTCGCGAGTTCCGCTTTGCCGGAAATATACTCGAAAGCAAAAACCAAACGATTCACTAAATTTAACAAAATCTCTCAGATACAAGAAACGCACAATTCTAATATAAGATATCAATATATACTTAGCTTATAATTTTTCTCCTGCCAATTTCTCGCTCCTATCTCCAATCAGTTTTCCTCCTCTTTTCTTTCTGCCTTTTTCCCAAACTTTCTCCACCAATTTTCACAACACCTTTTTAAATGTTTTGACAACCTTTTTCAGTAATGAAAACTTCCAACAAAAAATTAAAAAAACTACACTCAAATTTCTTTTTCTTTCGCTTTTCAAACATTTCTTTTTTTCGCCAATTTTCTTTCAGAACCTCCAGTTCGCTCTAAAGACGGGTAAGAAGTGCCCTTCCAGGCTTTGACCTTGCCTGGACGACCGCTTCCTTTTTCCAATGCCCAAGTGCTTTCGGTTAATCAGAAAGCGTGGGTTTCGGTCGCGTCATCATTCAGCTACACCCCGCATATTTGCGACAGTGAGCGAACGCAGTTGAGACCCCACCGCCTATTCTACTCGCACTTTACACCCAGCTTCCTGCATTGTCATCGCCACTGAATTCGCCGTCCTCTGGTATGACTTCCAGTGGGCGGGAATTCAATGGATGCATTCAGCCACCCTATTCACACCCCCTCATTTTTTAAAAGAAAGTTTTGGAAATCTACAAAAAGAAACTCAAGTTCAAGACCGTATACATTTTTCCCCTCGAATAAAAGTAAAATTACTGTTGAGAAAATTGATGGGAAGTTAACTTCAATATTCAAAATGTCGGAGAGAAGAAATTGGCAGTAATTCCCTACTTCGCGATTTTACTCTATATCGTTGAACTTTTGCGCAGATTAAGGGATAAGAGACTAGTGTTAACATTCCACCTTATACAATTAATAATTTAGTAAAATACTTACGTTGGGCATTCAGCCATTCTCATACCGAGTCACATCTGCCATCGGGGACCAAGTGTCGCCCGTGCAACTTTTGGATTTGGACGTAGACACCTGTCTGTCACGTTGAATTATGTTTGTGTCGACCATCTGTCAACCAGGTAATTATTTATTCTTTTGTGGACCGCCCGTCACACATTTTCCACTTTGATTTGTGTCAACCTGCTTGGGTTGCTTTTCCAAAATACTTTAAGAGCAGGTCTCTGGTTGATGGAAACCAGGTATCTACTGAACTCTAAGAGCATTTTGGAGCCACAACAGAAAAGGAGTGATTAAAATGAATTAATGATAATGAATAGGTTTCATTGAAACTGGTTGTGGTAAAATTTACCGCAACAAATCCCACCCTTACCTCCTAGAAAATGTGCTTACAATTCTGTAACACATTTTCGAAGATATGCCCAGGTAATGAAAATGGTTTTTCCATCAAAAGAATAATTTAAAATCAAAAACAAAAATGTACAATGAAAATCATCGATTTTACAAAAAAAAAATAATTTACGTTACTTCTTAACCTTCGGATGCATCGGCATACGGTTTCAAATCTTCAACATGCCAAGTACCGCTTCTTTACTATTACTATCTTCTAAGACATATGTCCAAGGTGACACACGCTTCTTTATGGTAAACGGACCGACAAACTTCGGTGCTAATTTGGCAGCATTATAATTCGCGGCATCCGACAACGTAAAGTTCATACGCCAAACAATTTCGCCCGGGTAATATTGAACATCACGCCGTCGAATATTGTAATTTTGAGCAGATCTTTTGGATGCTGCTTGCATTTTTTTTTCTATATCTAACCTGAGTTCCTTGAAACGTTCAGCGATCGCCACCCGATCCTGAACATTTTCTGAACTATCTGTTATAACTGGTGCTTCCTGACATGAAGTCACCATATCCCTACCAAAATTCGCATAATAAGGAGAAACTCCTAAAACCTCATGCTGTGACGTGCGAATAGCACACGCCACGTTGCTGAGCTGTGAATCCCACACTCTGTGGTTTTCAGCGACGTAAGCCCTCAAAGTCGTCTTGAGAATCTGATTTATTCTCTCCGCAGGATTCGCCTGTGGATGATAATGGGCTGTAAATTTGATGTGTGACCCGTACGCCTGGCAAAGCGCTTTTAGTTCCTTAGGTGGGCCTACCAGATCAACGCAAATCATTTTCCACGGTTCCTTAATTCCTACCCTCTCAGTCATTAACCCAGCTGGTTTCTCATTCACCGGCTTTACTTGTTGGCAAACTTTACAACTCCTAACGTATTTGGTTATATCGGCCCTCATTTTTGGCCAGTAAAACTTTGCCCCGATTCTGGCAAAAGTTTTCCTAACTCCCATGTGACCTGCTAAAGGACCATCAAGGTATTCCTGTAAAATCCCTAATCATTCATTTTTCCCTAACACTCTCTTCCATTCATGATTATTCTCATGTACTACTATATGATTAGCTTTGACAAGTTTGAACAAACGACCTTGCTCAACTCACCAAGCTAGTAATCTAAGTGTATTCGCATTGATTTCGGAAATCATTTTCGCCACCCAAGGGTCTGAATTCTCATCTGAGATACCACCCAACTGTGGCACTCCTCAAGAAAGCATATCCGGAACAACATGCTCTTTGCCCTTACGGTGAATGATTTCAAAATCAAACTGTTGGAGCCTTACTGCCCAACGCGCTAACCTACCCTGCGGATCCTTAAGATTACTTAACCATACCAGGGAATAATGATCCGTCACAACTGTAAACCGAACACCTTCGATATACGGTCGCAACTTTTCAATAGCCCATAATACAGCTAAGCACTCTTTCTCTGTTGTTGAGTAATTTCTCTCATTCCTATTTAAAGACCTACTAAGTTAACAGACAACCTTTTCTCCCTCATTAAAGTTCTGTGAAAGAACTGCACCGATGCTATAATCTGAGGCGTCTGTTTGTACGACAAAAGGTCGTTTAAAACCTGGGCAAGTAAGTATTGGTGCTGTCACCAAACACTCTTTTGCCTTCCTAAAACTATCCTCACAT
The DNA here is from genome assembly GCA_949320155.1 of Melangyna quadrimaculata. Classification (NCBI taxonomy): domain Eukaryota; kingdom Metazoa; phylum Arthropoda; class Insecta; order Diptera; family Syrphidae; genus Melangyna; species Melangyna quadrimaculata. Next base: position 25,966,999 of record OX439486.1, read on the forward strand.
TCCTGAGTCCAAATGAACTTCCTATTCTTCTTTAATAAATCAGACAAAGGCCTAAGTAACTCTGCAAAATTTGGTACAAAACGACGGTACCATGAAACTGTCCCTATAAAACTCCTAACTTCTTTTACATTCCTCGGTGCTGGAATCCTAACCATGCTTTCTCTTTCTCTGGATCTACATGTAAACCATTTTGATCCACTTTGTTACCTAAAAACTTCAGCGATGGCATGCAAAATTGCATTTTTCTTTACTGACCTTTAATCCTGCTTCACTCAACCTTTTCATCACCTCATTCAGGATTTCAAGATGTTGTTTGAAATCTTCTGTAATGATAATGATGTCGTCTAAATAGACGAAAACGTATGGCTCGAGGTCCTAATTTTGTGTTCAACCATCGTTGTACACCCTAAACCTTCAGGCATTTTCCTAAAAGATTCCTCAATAAGATTTTCTAACTGTTTAATTTCCCTATCACTCAATTCAGAAAGTTCTGTAATAGAACAAATCGAAACCGGCTGTTCCGAAAAATTCCACTCACGTGACCTCAAATCCGGGACTATACCCGAGAGTGCCCAAAAATCTGCACCAAGGATCACTGTGTGTGGCAGAGTTGGTATCACAAGACAGTCAATCAGTACTGCCTTGTCCTCTACTATAATTGGAAGAGAGAGAGTTCCTAACGTCTCGGCACCTGTTCCGTCCGCTTACCGAACGCAGCCAACAGTGTCTGTCTTTAAAGAAAGACCTACATTTTGGAGAATACTCCAAGCATCCCTACCTATTATGGTTCTAGAAGCTCCTGAATCTAATAAACCTACAAATTTAGAACCATAAATGCCTCCAATTTGCCTCCAATGTTAAGCCTAAGTGAATCTGATTCACCAACTGGTTACCAGCAGGTAACCTATCTACTGTCTTCAGACATCCCGCCCTGCTGGCGCAAGAGTCCGTTGCCCATTTCCCGAGCAGCGACGACAATTATGCCTACTAATTCCTACCTGCCCACACCCAAAACAACGCCTAGCAGCGGAACACCTATTTCCAAATTGGCCAGACCCATTGCAATTATAACACCTAACTGCAGATTGTCCTTGACGAATAGTTCCGTTGTTCTCAGCAACCACCGAAACTACAGAAAATTCCCTACCTACATTTATATGCTAGATCCGGTTCTAGCAAGTTCCTATTATTCCTAACACGGGGTGGTGGAACATACGACTCCACATTTGCCCTAACCGCTTCTAAACTCCAACTTTGGTTTTTGCCTGCTGTAACAAATTGCCCAAGACCACACTTGCCCTTTGGGACCAATCCTTAGACGATCCCAGTAAAGTGCCGACATGGAAACAGCTGGACAAATTTCTCAGTGCGCGTTTCCAAACTTTAGAGTCCATTTCATGTAGCTATTGCAAAAAACGCCATCACACACTTCTTCATTTAGGATCCAATCTCTGAGCTGTAAAACAAAACAATAAATTACAGTCCACTCCCTTTCCACCGTTAGCTTCCAATTCTTCTGCTACACAAAAAACAATAATGTACAGTCCACTCCTTCGCCTTCGCAAAATTCTCCATTGTCTGCTTCTTCGCAGCCATTTGTGTCTCAGGTTTCTCATCAAACTTACACGGTTACTTCTCAAAGAAGAATTCTTTTGGCTACTGCTCTAGTCGGTATAATAGGAACGGAGACAGAACATGTCATAAGAGCACTTATTGACCCCGCCTCCGAAATTTCCTTTATTTCGGAATCTGTTCAAAAAAGGCTAAATTTCCCATTCGTGATGAGAAATACTAATGTTTCTGGGATCAGCGGAAACCATTCAGTCACTTCTAAAAAACTTTGCTCTTTTTCACTCACGACTCTTGAAACTCCTCAAATATCTTTATCAGCTCAAGCCATGGTGCTTAAAACCCTCACGAACAATTTACCTAGTTCTACCTTCTCCATAATAGATCCCAACCTTTTTGTTGGCCTCAAATTAGCTGATCCCTCTTTTAACAAATCGTCTCAGGTAGATCTTTTAATAGGTGCTGACCTCTATCCTTATATCATACGTCACGGTTTAAAAATGATCTCTAACTCACTAGTAGCCCAAAACACTATTTTTGGATGGATTTTGTCGGGACCAGTCCCAGATTTTCTCCAGTCGTTTAATACTACCATTTCATCCGATAGTGCTTTTAATAATTTGGATACTCAAGTCCGAAAATTTTGGGAATTAGAGGAATTGCCCTTCACCGCCATCCGATCAAAGGATGATTGCTACAGTGAACAGTTTTATAAAAAACCACTTTTAGACGTCCTGATGGTAGGTTCGTGGTGCGTCTTCCATTTAAACCAAACCCCTCAAAAAACCGTCTTGGCTACTCTAGGTTTATCGCACTTAAACAATTTACAAGAACAGAAAAATCTTTATAGTCAAAAGTGGAATTGAAAGCCCAGTATTCGAAAGTTATTTCTGAGTACCTTTCTCTTAATCAAATGCGAAAGGTTACTCCATTGGAAAACGTTGAAAACGATCAAGTAAAATCATTTTATCTTCCGCATCATGCGGTCATAAAACCAGAACTTCAACAAAGGTACGCGTCGTTTTCAATGCTTCCAATGCCTCCTCGACATGTGTCAGCCTAAATGATTTACTTTTCCCTGGGCCAACTTTACAACAAGATCTTTCCTCCTTAATTATTCGTTGGAGATTTTCCAAATTTCACAGATTCTGCGACTACTCTGAAAAGGCATATGCCGCCGCATTATATAAACGCACACAACAATCTAATGAAACTATCACCTCTCACTTGATCTGCGCAAAATCAAAAGTTGTTCCATCAAATCTGTGTCTTAACCACGCCTTGAGTTGTGTGGGGCACTTCTTCTCTCAAAAATGATAAAAATTTATATTTCAAATTTCCCAGTATATTCGTATCAAACATGACTCTTCCATCGTCATGGCTTGGCTCAAAAAACCGCCATGCGTATGGAAAACATTTGTTGCCAATCGCACAAGCGAAATTTTAGACAACGTCGGTAACGTTCCGTGGAGGCATGTCAAGTCAGCTGACAATCCAGCAGATTTGGCCACTCGTGGTTTGATGCCATCCGAGTTGAGGCTGAACATGTTTTGGTGGAATGGCCCCTCATGGCTTTGCGAACCAGTTTCGAACTGGCCGCAAGCACAACCAGTCATCCCTTGTGTGGAAGATCTGGAACTAAAGTCTGTTGTCTCCTTGGTAGTTCAGAATAAATCAGAAGATATTCTCGATCGTTTTTCATATTTACCCCGCGCTTTGCGAGTAATTTGCTATATTTTTCGATTCTATTTTAGAATGTCAACATTACACACTCAGAAATGGAGTTCGTAAAAAATCGCTTAATACCCTGGTCTCAAAAGGCTTATTATCCTCCAGAATATACTCGTCTTAGTGAAGGTAAACCTATCCACTCTAAAAGTTCGATTCTCTCTTTCAACCCCTTCTTGGACTTGAATCACCTTTATACGAGTTAACGGTCGGCTATCTCAATCAGATTTATCATTTAATGAACGGCACCCTATTCTCTTGCCTTATCACTCTAGATTTTCTCACCTTCTCACGCAATTTATTCATGAAATCTCGTTACATGGTGGCAACTCCTTGATGCTTAGACTCGTTTGTCAATCTTTTTGGATTCCGAAGCTCAAAAACCTCATTAAATCATGTAGTCGTCAGTGTAAAAACTGCACCCTTTTTAAAAAAGTATTAAGCAAGCAACTTATGACTGCATTGCCAGCAGAAAGATGCACGTTCTCTCCACCTTTCGCTTGTACAGATATCGATTTCGCAGGTCCATTCGTAATCAAGAGCTTCAGCGCAAGAAATTGTCGTATGACCAAGGGATACGTCTGTGTGTTTGTCTGTTTCTCCACCAAAGTGATTCATCTTGAAGCTGTAAGCGATCTCTCTTCGGAAGCGTTTTTGGCCGCCATTGCCAGATTTACGGCAAGGCGAGGTTTGCCCAAAGAAGTATTTTCAGACAACGGTACCAACTTTGTAGGAGCTGAAGCTATTTTGAAAAAGAATTTCAAAAAACTTGTCACTTCAATTCCTCAAAAAACTAGTGCCACGTATTATTCCTCCCGATGCACCTCATATGGGTGGCCTTTGGGAGGCCGGTGTTAAAAGCTTTAAAAATCATTTGCGAAAACTGGGGGCCAGTTCAAAATGAACCCTTGAAGAATTTTCTACAGTATTAGCTCGCATCGAAGCGTACTTAAACTCTCGTCCTATTTCCTCTATGTCCAATAATCCCTCTGATTTATCGGCATTAACGCCCGGGCATTTTTTACGCGGAGGGCCTCTATTAACATTTTCTGAACCTAATTTGGTCGATGCTAATTTGTCACTCATTAATCGGTGGGAAAAGGTCCGATGCCTACAACAGCAATTCTGCCGTCGCTGGAAAGATGAATACCTGAAAGAACTTCATCAACGTCAAAAATGGCAATCGCCCCAAGAGAATATCAAAATAAATGACTTGGTCGTTATTAAAAATGAAAATCTTCCCGCTACAGAACCCAAAACGGCGAAATCAATCGTCCAATCGTCAAACTTTGCCTTTTGCCATTGAAATAACTCATTTACCTTTACTTAAATGATTTACATTATATGCCATTCAATTATTTTAGAGCTTTAGACTTAGCCTTTTTGCTTATTTTCCAACTTAAATTTTTCTTAATTCAACTTTTTGAACTCATTTTTTTATAACATTAAACCAAATAATTAAATTTTTTCTTTTTCTATTTGGCTTTGGCCCATATCGCCAAGGGGGGGGGCAGAATGTTCATGCGTATTGCAACCTGTTGTGCCTTTCCGCGCAACTCCGCGTAGCAAGGAGTCTGCGCGGAGGGCCAACATTTGCAATACGCATGCACAGTAGTCCTTAAAGGTTGTGTTGCCGGTTCCACCATCTGAGCGCACCCGAAACCCAGGGTGAATTTTGAACTGGGTTGTGGAAAGTGTTCAGCTGGTGGACCGCAACCAACTTCACCTCGAATTTGCTTCCTTGTGACTTAAAAGAAGAAATAGAGGAACTGCCCTTGTTGGAAAAAAGTGAAACAGTTTTTAAAATGGTGTAAGGTCTCACAAACACAAATACTTTACAGCAGGGACGGAGTGTTCTTTGAAGGCAACTCACTAGGGCGCCATCAGAATAGTTATTTTTGTTATTTTCCGAAGTTGTTTTAGTGGAATGTTCTAAAAAAAAGAAAGAGTACGTGCGTGAAGCGATTGTTCAATCTGAAATGTCAAATCGCTAGTTTGATTTTAAGAAAATACAATAAAAAAGTGTAACAAATTAAGACGCATATATATAAAAAAAAACTTTGAAAAGACAAACCTTTTCAAGTGGATAAAATAGACATTGTAGTTATTTAGCAATCAACAAAAAAAAAAAAACAGTAACTGCGGTAAGAGCATTTCCTCTCACAACTGAGTTTTATTATATTTTTCTCAAAGCAAGTGCTGTTAACTGTTTGTATTTATGTAGATTAATTAACTATCGAAGAAAAAATTATTTATAATGGATTAAACTTTAACCATGAACCATGAACAACCAATTATGAACTGATAGAAACCTTACTGAACAGACAAATTAACATTGAAACATATGAACTAATAAGTTGGCGACGGAACAAATAGATATTTTATTACTAACCTAAAAAAATCGATTTAATAACAAAAAATAATTTTCTCATAAGAAGGGCGCTTAACAGATAGTTGCGCCTTTCAACCTCCAATATAATCTCATGCACACCTGTTAACAAGAATTTCAGTTTGACATTTCTGGTTCTTAAATTCTAACAAAAAAATTATGTGCACATTTTCAATTAAATTATAATATTCTTGACTTAATTTAAAGTGTAACCCATTCTAAATATATTGTTTAATAGTTCATCAATCTAAAGACAAAAACTTTACAGCACTTTTTTTGAGAAAAATATAATAAAATTCACTTGTGAATGGAAAAGCTTTTACCCACCTTGTTTTGTTGATTTCCACACCCCTGAAAAATGCACTTCATGTTTTTTTTTGAATTTATAAGAAAATCACAATGTCTAATTAATGCACTTTAAATTATTTGTTTTTTCAAAGTAATTGTTATATTAATATGGGTTTTAACTTGTACCAATTTTTTTTCTTTGTTTTTTCTAATCACACGCTAACGATTTGACACTTCTGGTTCCCAAAAATTACTTCACTAACGTACGCTGTATATGTGACAAATACCTCTTCCTCTATTTCTTCTTCTAAGCATTGTGAGCACTTCCTATTTTTTTTTATTCTCGATTTCACTTTGGCCCCTTCGGCTTATTAAATTTGTGCTCTCATAAAACTTAAAATTACTTCTAACTTAAATCTAATGTAAAATTATAATTAATGAAACTGAAAACTATTAAAATCTTAAAATTATACTTAAACCTATTGTCAATAAGACACGAGTTTTATTAACCACAAGTATATGTGGTTCCCTTTTCATCATTCAACATTGGATTTATTGTCGTCTGTCTGCGCCTTTTTTTTGGTTGCTTCATCGGAGTGCTGCATGGTGGTTGCTGCTGCTAGCAAACAACATTAGTTCACCACCATCATTTTGGCCACACTTGTGCCGAAACAGAGCTTATCATAAAGCATATATAAAAGTGGTTTACTTATGCCCAGCCTGGCTAGCTTTAGATACAGACCTTCTAACCATACGGTGTCGAAAGCTTTCTCCAAGTCAACGAGACAAGCACCCGTATACTGTCTTTTAGATTTGTTCCATTGCACATCAGAAACGAGCTTAGACGCGGCATGAATGGTGTCATGTCCCGCCTTAAAACCGAACTGATTGTCCGGTATGATATTGTTGTCCTCCGCCCACTTGGACAGAGCTCTATTTATAACTTTCTCAAATACCTTACTGATACTCGGAAGAAGACTTATCGACCAGAGATTGGAGTTGTCCTTCCCCTTTTTCGGGAGAGGATGAACCACAGCTGTCTTCCACCGCCCTGGATAATATGCATTATTCAGAGCGTTGTTAAACAGTGTGTCATAAATGTCAACTGCTTCCTGAGGCAGATGTAGCAGTACAACGTTGGATATACCATCGATTCCTGCTGACATCTTTTTCTTTAATGAAGCGAAGATGAGCTGCTAGAGAGATATGTCCGTACTGGATGATGGTCATGAGGAAAGAGATTGATCGATCAAGAACTCAAGTCTAGGTTAGCTCAAGGGCCGACATTTTGATTTATCACTTCCGGTCAAGAAAGATTCCTCTTTTTTCTTTCGAAAATAGATTTAGCATAAAACATATGATTTCGAAGATCACAGGGTTGTCGAATATGAGTGTGTGAAGTCAGGTATGGAATATTTAGGTGGACCCTATATAATGAAAATTTCATGGTATGGACTCTAAAATATGTAACATAACATGCATGGTTCGTTTTTTATAGTTCATATCATATGGTCTACTTTCCTTAAATATTTAAGTCGTTACTAAATTTGATTATTGGTAGGTCCCAATGATCGCTGAAAAAGCCATTTTGTCGTATGTATTGATCATTCGTATTGTTTTCAATGTCATTGTCAATGAAATGAACATTGACAACAAATGAGATCCGAAATAACCTCATCTGACATACAATAATTTTCGTGTCCAAATGAGCTTATGTCAACCAAACTTGCACGAAATTAGATTGGAAATTAGGTGAGTGCATCCAGCGGGAATCAATTTCAAAAGCTCTGAAAAGCTTTTGTATGAAAATATCAAATCCCTATGCTCAACAAAATAAAACAAAGAGAAAACAACAAAAATAAACGTTTAAATGTCAAACCAAGTTCAAAAGAAATGAGATGCAAACGAAATCAGCAATGAAAACACTTTTTTGGTAATTTACGAAATTACCTCATTTCGAATCTAATTACAACTAAGAGCCAAAATGAGTTAAATTCGGAAATTTGCTAATTTCGTTCGACATCTCATTTCATTTTGAACTTGGTGTGACAGTTAAACGTTTGTTTTTGTTGTTTTCTCTTTGTTTTATCTTTTGAGCACAGATTTCTGACGTTTTCATACAAACAAATTTCAGAGCTTGTGAAATTGATTCCAGCTGGATACAGTCAGCTAATTTCCAATCTAATTTTGTGCAAATTTAGTAAAGAATACCTCATTTGGAAACTAGAATTTGTATGGCAATTGAGGTACATAATTTGGATCTAATTTGGAAATTTGCAACGAAATCACCTCATTTCGCCTAATGAAAACGTACAGCTTAAGCCTAGTACATACTTGTGAACCATCTCGTGAACCCATACAAATTTCGTTTTTTTTTCACCCGTGAACGTGCTCGTGAAGCTGAGTGGAGAAAAAAGTGGAGAGATTTCGTTCACGGGCAATTCACGAGCAAAATGAACGGGAATCCTTGGTGAAGGTTTGACAGTTGGATAAAAGAAAAAAAAAATGTGTTATGTTTCAGTATGTGCGCATTCCTCATTTATTTTCAGTTTGTTCTTTGCGTAGCGTGCTTTTAGAATCTGAAAAAAAATTGAAAAATTAAAAAAAAATGCAACAATAGATTCTTTCATAATGAATTTACCCAGCAAAGTTTTATTTTGTGGTAGGCATTTTGTTGTGAAATTATTTTAACGCGAATTTAGGATGAGTATTAACGTTAGAATGGCGGGATTTTAATCCGCAAAACACAAACGGATTTCTTTTTTTCGCCAATTTTCTTTCAGAACCTCCAGTTCGCTCTAAAGACGGGTAAGAAGTGCCCTTCCAGGCTTTGACCTTGCCTGGACGACCGCTTCCTTTTTCCAATGCCCAAGTGCTTTCGGTTAATCAGAAAGCGTGGGTTTCGGTCGCGTCATCATTCAGCTACACCCCGCATATTTGCGACAGTGAGCGAACGCAGTTGAGACCCCACCGCCTATTCTACTCGCACTTTACACCCAGCTTCCTGCATTGTCATCGCCACTGAATTCGCCGTCCTCTGGTATGACTTCCAGTGGGCGGGAATTCAATGGATGCATTCAGCCACCCTATTCACACCCCCTCATTTTTTAAAAGAAAGTTTTGGAAATCTACAAAAAGAAACTCAAGTTCAAGACCTTATACATTTTTCCCCCCGAATAAAAGTAAAATTACTGTTGAGAAAATTGATGGGAAGTTAACTTCAATATTCAAAATGTCGGAGAGAAGAAATTGGCAGTAATTCCCTACTTCGCAATTTTACTCTATATCGTTGAACTTTTGCGCAGATTAAGGGATAAGGGACTAGTGTTAACATTCCACCTTATACAATTAATAATTTAGTAAAATACTTACGTTGGGCATTCAGCCATTCTCATACCGAGTCACATCTGCCATCGGAGACCAAGTGTCGCCCGTGCAACTTTTGGATTTGGACGTAGACACCTGTCTGTCACGTTGAATTATGTTTGTGTCGACCATCTGTCAACCAGGTAATTATTTATTCTTTTGTGGACCGCCCGTCACACATTTTCCACTTTGATTTGTGTCAACCTGCTTGGGTTGCTTTTCCAAAATACTTTAAGAGCAGGTCTCTGGTTGATGGAAACCAGGTATCTACTGAACTCTAAGAGCATTTTGGAGCCACAACAGAAAAGGAGTGATTAAAATGAATTAATGATAATGAATAGGTTTCATTGAAACTGGTTGTGGTAAAATTTACCGCAACAAATCCCACCCTTACCTCCTAGAAAATGTGCTTACAATTCTGTAACACATTTTCGAAGATATGCCCAGGTAATGAAAATGGTTTTTCCATCAAAAGAATAATTTAAAATCAAAAACAAAAATGTACAATGAAAATCATCGATTTTACAAAAAAAAATAATTTTCGTTACTTCTTAACCTTCGGATGCATCGGCATACGGTTTCAAATCTTCAACATGCCAAGTACCGCGTTCTTTACTATTACTATCTTCTAAGACATATGTCCAAGGTGACACACGCTTCTTTATGGTAAACGGACCGACAAACTTCGGTGCTAATTTGGCAGCATTATAATTCGCGGCATCCGACAACGTAAAGTTCATACGCCAAACAATTTCGCCCGGGTAATATTGAACATCACGCCGTCGAAGATTGTAATTTTGAGCAGATCTTTTGGATGCTGCTTGCAATTTTTTTTCTATATCTAACCTGAGTTCCTTGAAACGTTCAGCGATCGCCACCCGATCCTGAACATTTTCTGAACTATCTGTTATAACTGGTGCTTCCTGACATGAAGTCACCATATCCCTACCAAAATTCGCATAATAAGGAGAAACTCCTAAAACCTCATGCTGTGACGTGCGAATAGCACACGCCACGTTGCTGAGCTGTGAATCCCACACTCTGTGGTTTTCAGCGACGTAGGCCCTCAAAGTCGTCTTGAGAATCTGATTTATTCTCTCCGCAGGATTCGCCTGCGGATGATAATGGGCTGTAAATTTGATGTGTGACCCGTACGCCTGGCAAAGCGCTTTTAGTTCCTTAGGTGGGCCTACCAGATCAACGCAAATCATTTTCCACGGTTCCTTAATTCCTACCCTCTCAGTCATTAACCCAGCTGGTTTCTCATTCACCGGCTTTACTTGTTGGCAAACTTTACAACTCCTAACGTATTTGGTTATATCGGCCCTCATTTTTGGCCAGTAAAACTTTGCCCCGATTCTGGCAAAAGTTTTCCTAACTCCCATGTGACCTGCTAAAGGACCATCAAGGTATTCCTGTAAAATCCCTAATCATTCATTTTTCCCTAACACTCTCTTCCATTCATGATTATTCTCATGTACTACTATATGATTAGCTTTGACAAGTTTGAACAAACGACCTTGCTCAACTCACCAAGCTAGTAATCTAAGTGTATTCGCATTGATTTCGGAAATCATTTTCGCCACCCAAGGGTCTGAATTCTCATCTGAGATACCACCCAACTGTGGCACTCCTCAAGAAAGCATATCCGGAACAACATGCTCTTTGCCCTTACGGTGAATGATTTCAAAATCAAACTGTTGGAGCCTTACTGCCCAACGCGCTAACCTACCCTGCGGATCCTTAAGATTACTTAACCATACCAGGGAATAATGATCCGTCACAACTGTAAGCCGAACACCTTCGATATACGGTCGCAACTTTTCAATAGCCCATAATACAGCTAAGCACTCTTTCTCTGTTGTTGAGTAATTTCTCTCATTCCTATTTAAAGACCTACTTAGTTAACAGACAACCTTTTCTCCCTCATTAAAGTTCTGTGAAAGAACTGCACCGATGCTATAATCTGAGGCGTCTGTTTGTACGACAAAAGGTCGTTTAAAACCTGGGCAAGTAAGTATTGGTGCTGTCACCAAACACTCTTTTGCCTTCCTAAAACTATCCTCACATTCCTGAGTCCAAATGAACTTCCTATTCTTCTTTAATAAATCAGACAAAGGCCTAAGTAACTCTGCAAAATTTGGTACAAAACGACGGTACCATGAAACTGTCCCTATAAAACTCCTAACTTCTTTTACATTCCTCGGTGCTGGAATCCTAACCATGCTTTCTCTTTCTCTGGATCTACATGTAAACCATTTTGATCCACTTTGTTACCTAAAAACTTCAGCGATGGCATGCAAAATTGCATTTTTCTTTACTGACCTTTAATCCTGCTTCACTCAACCTTTTCATCACCTCATTCAGGATTTCAAGATGTTGTTTGAAATCTTCTGTAATGATAATGATGTCGTCTAAATAGACGAAAACGTATGGCTCGAGGTCCTAATTTTGTGTTCAACCATCGTTGTACACCCTAAACCTTCAGGCATGTTCCTAAAAGATTCCTCAATAAGATTTTCTAACTGTTTAATTTCCCTATCACTCAATTCAGAACGTTCTGTAATAGAACAAATCGAAACCGGCTGTTCCGAAAAATTCCACTCACGTGACCTCAAATCCGGGACTATACCCGAGAGTGCCCAAAAATCTGCACCAAGGATCACTGTGTGTGGCAGAGTTGGTATCACAAGACAGTCAATCAGTACTGCCTTGTCCTCTACTATAATTGGAAGAGAGAGAGTTCCTAACGTCTCGGCACCTGTTCCGTCCGCTTACCGAACGCAGCCAACAGTGTATGTCTTTAAAGAAAGACCTACATTTTGGAGAATACTCCAAGCATCCCTACCTATTATGGTTCTAGAAGCTCCTGAATCTAATAAACCTACAAATTTAGAACAATAAATGCCTCCAATTTGCCTCCAATGTAAAGCCTAAGTGAATCTGATTCACCAACTGGTTACCAGCAGGTAACCTATCTACTGTCTTCAGACATCCCGCCCTGCTGGCGCAAGAGTCCGTTGCCCATTTCCCGAGCAGCGACGACAATTATGCCTACTGATTCCTTCCTGCCCACACCTAAAACAACGCCTAGCAGCGGAACACCTATTTCCAAAATGGCCAGACCCATTGCAATTATAACACCTAACTGCAGATTGTCCTTGACGAATAGTTCCGTTGTTCTCAGCAACCACCGAAACTACAGAAAATTCCCTACCTACATTTATATGCTAGATCCGGTTCTAGCAAGTTCCTATTATTCCTAACACGGGGTGGTGGAATATACGACTCCACATTTGCCCTAACCGCTTCTAAACTCCAACTTTGGTTTTTGCCTGCTGTAACAAATTGCCCAAGACCACACTTGCCCTTTGGGACCAATCCTTAGACGACCCCAGTAAAGTGCTGACATGGAAACAGCTGGACAAATTTCTCAGTGCGCGTTTCCAAACTTTAGAGTCCATTTCATGTAGCTATTGCAAAAAACGCCATCACACACTTCTTCATTTAGGATCCAATCTCTGAGCTGTAAAACAAAACAATAAATTACAGTCCACTCCCTTTCCACCGTTATCTTCCAATTCTTCTGCTACACAAAAAACAATAATGTACAGTCCACTCCTTCGCCTTCGCAAAATTCTCCATTGTCTGCTTCTTCGCAGCCATTTGTGTCTCAGGTTTCTCATCAAACTTACACGGTTACTTCTCAAAGAAGAATTCTTTTGGCTACTGCTCTAGTCGGTATAGTAGGAACGGAGACAGAACATGTCATAAGAGCACTTATTGACCCCGGCTCCGAAATTTCCTTTATTTCGGAATCTGTTCAAAAAAGGCTAAATCTCCCATTCGTGATGAGAAATACTAATGTTTCTGGGATCAGCGGAAACCATTCAGTCACTTCTAAAAAACTTTGCTCTTTTTCACTCACGACTCTTGAAACTCCTCAAATATCTTAATCAGCTCAAGCCATGGTGCTTAAAACCCTCACGAACAATTTACCTAGTTCTACCTTCTCTATAATAGATCCCAACCTTTTTGTTGGCCTCAAATTAGCTGATCCCTCTTTTAACAAATCGTCTCAGGTAGATCTTTTAATAGGTGCTGACCTCTATCCTTATATCATACGTCACGGTTTAAAAATGATCTCTAACTCACTAGTAGCCCAAAACACTATTTTTGGATGGATTTTGTCGGGACCAGTCCCAGATTTTCTCCAGTCGTTTAATACTACCATTTCATCCGATAGTGTTTTTAATAATTTGGATACTCAAGTCCGAAAATTTTGGGAATTAGAGGAATTGCCCTTCACCGCCATCCGATCAAAGGATGATTGCTACAGTGAACAGTTTTATAAAAAACCACTTTTAGACGTCCTGATGGTAGGTTCGTGGTGCGTCTTCCATTTAAACCAAACCCCTCAAAAAACCGTCTTGGCTACTCTAGGTTCATCGCACTTAAACAATTTACAAGAACAGAAAAATCTTTATAGTCAAAAGTGGAATTGAAAGCCCAGTATTCGAAAGTTATTTCTGAGTACCTTTCTCTTAATCAAATGCGAAAGGTTACTCCATTGGAAAACGTTGAAAACGATCAAGTAAAATCATTTTATCTTCCGCATCATGCGGTCATAAAACCAGAACTTCAACAAAGGTACGCGTCGTTTTCAATGCTTCCAATGCCTCCTCGACATGTGTCAGCCTAAATGATTTACTTTTCCCTGGGCCAACTTTACAGCAAGATCTTTCCTCCTTAATTATTCGTTGGAGATTTTCCAAATTTCACAAATTCTGCGACTCCTCTGAAAAGGCATATGCCGCCGCATTATATAAACGCACACAACAATCTAATGGAACTATCACCTCTCAAATCTGTGTCTTAACCACGCCTTGAGTTGTGTGGGGCACTTCTTCTCTCAAAAATGATACAAATTTATAAAAATTTCCCAGTATATTCGTATCAAACCTTTTTATGGACTGACTCTTCCATCGTCATGGCTTGGCTCAAAAAACCGCCATGCGTATGGAAAACATTTGTTGCCAATCGCACAAGCGAAATTTTAGACAACGTCGGTAACGTTCCGTCGAGGCATGTCAAGTCAGCTGACAATCCAGCAGATTTGGCCACTCGTGGTTTGATGCCATCCGAGTTGAGGCTGAACATGTTTTGGTGGAATGGCCCCTCATGGCATTGCGAACCAGTTTCGAACTGGCCGCAAACACAACCAGTCATCCCTTGTGTGGAAGATCTGGAACTAAAGTCTGTCGTCTCCTTGGTAGTTCAGAATAAATCAGAAGATATTCTCGATCGTTTTTCATCTTTACCCCGCGCTTTGCGAGTAATTTGCTATATTTTTCGATTCTATTTTAGAATGTCAACATTACGCACTCAGAAATGGAGTTCGTAAAAAATCGCTTAATACCATGGTCTCAAAAGACTTATTATCCTCCAGCATATACTCGTCTTAGTGAAGGTAAACCTATCCACTCTAAAAGTTCGATTCTCTCTTTCATTTAATTAACGGCACCCTATACTCTTGCCTTATCACTCTAGATTTTCTCACCTTCTCACGCAATTTATTCATGAAATCTCGTTACATGGTGGCAACTCCTTGATGCTTAGACTCGTTTAGCAATCTTTTTGGATTCCGAAGCTCAAAAACCTCATTAAATCATGTAGTCGTCAGTGTAAAATCTGCACCCTTTTTAAAAAAGTATTAAGCAAGCAACTTATGACTGCATTGCCAGCAGAAAGATGCACGTTCTCTCCACCTTTCGCTTGTACAGACATCGATTTCGCAGGTCCATTCGGAATCAAGAGCTTCAGCGCAAGAAATTGTCGTATGACCAAGGGATACGTCTGTGTGTTTGTCTGTTTCTCCACCAAAGTGATTCATCTTGAAGCTGTAAGCGATCTCTCTTCGGAAGCGTTTTTGGCCGCCATTGCCAGATTTACGGCAAGGCGAGGTTTGCCCAAAGAAGTATTTTCAGACAACGGTACCAACTTTGTAGGAGCTGAAGCTATTTTGAAAAAGGATTTCAAAAAACTTGTCACTTCAATTCCTCAAAAAACTAGTGCCACGTATTATTCCTCCCGATGCACCTCATATGGGTGGCCTTTGGGAGGCCGGTGTCAAAAGCTGCAAAAATCATTTGCGAAAACTGGGGGCCAGTTCAAAATTCACCCTTGAAGAATTTTCTACAGTATTAGCTAGCATCGAAGCGTGCTTTAACTACCGTCCTATTTCCTCTATGTCCAATAATCCCTCTGATTTATCGGCATTAACGCCCGGGCATTTTTTACGCGGAGGGCCTCTATTAACATTTTCTGAACCTAATTTGGTCGATGCTAATTTGTCACTCATTAATCGGTGGGAAAAGGTCCGATGCCTACAACAGCAATTCTGCCGTCGCTGGAAAGATGAATACCTGAAAGAACTTCATCAACGTCAAAAATGGCAATCGCCCCAAGTGAATATCAAAATAAATGACTTGGTCGTTATTAAAAATGAAAATCTTCCCGCTACAGAATGGCGTTTAGGGCATGTTGTTTATGTTCACCCCGGCGGCGCTGACGGTAGAGTAAGAGTAAGAGTAAGATTGAAATAACTCATTTACCTTTACTTAAATGATTTACATTATATGCCATTCAATTATTTTAGAGCTTTAGACTTAGCCTTTTTGCTTATTTTCCAACTTAAATTTTTCTTAATTCAACTTTTTGAACTCATTTTTTTTATAACATTAAACCAAATAATTAAATTTTTTCTTTTTCTATTTGGCTTTGGCCCATATCGCCAAGGGGGGGGCAGAATGTTCATGCGTATTGCAACCTGTTGTGCCTTTCCGCGCAACTCCGCGTTGCAAGGAGTCTGCGCGGAGGGCCAACATTTGCAATACGCATGCACAGTAGTCCTTAAAGGTTGTGTTGCCGGTTCCACCATCTGAGCGCACCCGAAACCCAGGGTGAATTTTGAACTGGGTTGTGGAAAGTGTTCAGCTGGTGGACCGCAACCAACTTCACCTCGAATTTGCTTCCTTGTGACTTAAAAGAAGAAATAGAGGAACTGCCCTTGTTGGAAAAAAGTGAAGCAGTTTTTAAAATGGTGTAAGGTCTCACAAACACAAATACATTACAGCAGGGACGGAGTGTTCTTTGAAGGCAACTCACTAGGGCGCCATCAGAATAGTCATTTTTGTTATTTTCCGAAGTTGTTTTAGGGGAATGTTCTAAAAAACAGAAAGAGTACGTGCGTGAAGCGATTTTTCAATCTGAAATGTCAAATCGCTAGTTTGATTTTAAGAAAATACAATAAAAAAGTGTTACAAATTAAGACGCATATATATAAAAAAAAAAACTTTGAAAAGAAAAACCTTTTCAAGTAGATAAAATAGACATTGTAGTTATTTAGCATTCAACAAAAAAAAAAAACAGTAAGTGCGGTAAGAGCATTTCCTCTCACAAGTGAGTTTTATTATATTTTTCTCAAAGCAAGTGCTGTTAACTGTTTGTATTTATGAAGATTAATTAACTATCGAAGAACAAATTATTTATAATGGATTAAACTTTAACCATGAACAACCAATTATGAACTGATAGAAACCTTACTGACAAATTAACATTGAAACATATGAACTAATAAGTTGGCGATGGAACAAAAAGATATTTTATTACTAACCTAAAAAAATCGATTTAATAACAAAAAATAATTGTCTAATAAGAAGGGCGCTTAACAGATAGTTGCGCCTTTCAACCTCCAATATAATCTCATGCACACCTGTTAACAAGAATTTCAGTTTGACATTTCTGGTTCTTAAATTCTAACACAAAAATTATGTGCACATTTTCAATTAAATTATAATATTCTTGACTTAATTTGAAGTGTAACCCATTCTAAATATATTGTTTAATAGTTCATCAATCTAAAGACAAAAACTTTACAGCACTTTTTTTGAGAAAAATATAATAAAATTCACTTGTGAAAGGAAAAGCTTTTACCCACCTTGTTTTGTTGATTTCCACACCCCTGAAAAATGCACTTCATGTTTTTTTTTGAATTTATAAGAAAATCACAATGTCTAATTAATGCACTTTAAATTATTTGTTTTTTCAAAGTAATTGTTATATTAATTTGGATTTTAACTTGTACCAATTTTTTTTTCTTTGTTTTTTCTAATCACACGCTAACGATTTGACACTTCTGGTTCTCAAAAATTACTTCACTAACGTACACTGTATATGTGACAAATACCTCTTCCTCTATTTCTTCTTCTAAGCCTTGTGAGCACTTCCTATTTTTTTTTATTCTCGATTTCACTTTGGCCCCTTCGGCATCTTAAATTTGTGCTCTCATAAAACTTAAAATTACTTCTAACTTAAATCTAATGTAAAATTATAATTAATGAAACTGGAAACTATTAAAAGCTTAAAATTATACTTAAATCTATTGTCAATAAGACACGAGTTTTATTTACCACAAGTATATGTGGTTCCCTTTTCATCATTCATCATTGGATTTATTGTCGTCTGTCTGCGCCTTTTTTTTTGGTTGCTTCATCGGAGTGCTGCATGGTGGTTGCTGCTGCTAGCAAACAACATTAGTTCACCACCATCATTTTGGCCACACTTGTGCCGAAACAGAGCTTATCATAAAGCATATATAAAAGTGGTTTACTTATGCCCAGCCTGGCTAGCTTTAGATACAGACCTTCTAACCATACGGTGTCGAAAGCTTTTTCCAAGTCAACAAGACAAGCACCAGTATACTGTCTTTTAGATTTGTTCCATTGCACATCAGAAACTAGCTTAGACGCGGCATGAATGGTGTCATGTCCCGCCTTAAAACCGAACTGATTGTCCGGTATGATATTGTTGTCCTCCGCCCACTTGGACAGAGCTCTATTTATATCTTTCTCAAATACCTTACTGATACTCGGAAGAAGACTTATCGACCGGAGATTCGCCGGATTGGAGTTGTCCTTCCCCTTTTTCGGGAGAGGATGAACCACAGCTGTCTTCCACCGCCCTGGATAATATGCATTATTCAGAGCGTTGTTAAACAGTGTGTCATAAATGTCAACTGCTTCCTGAGGCAGATGTAGCAGTACAACGTTGGATATACCATCGATTCCTGCTGACATCTTTTTCTTTAATGAAGCGAAGATGAGCTGCTAGAGAGATATGTCCGTACTGGATGATGGTCATGAGGAAAGAGATTGATCGATCAAGAACTCAAGTCTAGGTTAGCTCAAGGGCCGACATTTTGATTTATCACTTCCGGTCAAGAAAGATTCCTCTTTTTTCTTTCGAAAATAGATTTAGCATAAAACATATGATTTCGAAGATCACAGGGTTGTCGAATATGAGTGTGTGAAGTCAGGTATGGAATATTTAGGTGGACCCTATATAATGAAAATTTCATGGTATGGACTCTAAAATATGTAACATAACATGCATGGTTCGTTTTTTATAGTTCATATCATATGGTCTACTTTCCTTAAATATTTAAGTCGTTACTAAATTTGATTATTGGTAGGTCCCAATGATCGCTGAAAAAGCCATTTTGTCGTATGTATTGATCATTCGTATTGTTTTCAATGTCATTGTCAATGAAATGAACATTGACAACAAATGAGATCCGAAATAACCTCATCTGACATACAATAATTTTCGTGTCCAAATGAGCTTATGTCAACCAAACTTGCACGAAATTAGATTGGAAATTAGGTGAGTGCATCCAGCGGGAATCAATTTCAAAAGCTCTGAAAAGCTTTTGTATGAAAATATCAAATCCCTATGCTCAACAAAATAAAACAATGTCAAACCAAGTTCAAAAGAAATGAGATGCAAACGAAATCAGCAATGAAAACACTTTTTGGTAATTTACGAATTTACCTCATTTCGACTCTAATTACAACTTAGAGCCAAAATGAGTTAAATTCGGAAATTACCAAACAAATGTTTTCGTTATCAAATTTGCTAATTTCGTTCGACATCTCATTTCATTTTGAACTTGGTGTGACAGTTAAACGTTGGTTTTTGCTGTTTTCTCTTTGTTTTATCTTTTGAGCACAGATTTCTGACGTTTTCATACAAACAAATTTCAGAGCTTGTGAAATTGATTCCAGCTGGATGCATTCACCTAATTTCCAATCTAATTTTGTGCAAATTTAGTTAAGAATACCTCATTTGGAAACTAGAATTTGTTTGGCAATTGAGGTACATAATTTGGATCTAATTTGGAAATTTGCAACGAAATCACCTCATTTCGCCTAATGAAAACGTAGAGCTTAAGCCTAGTACATACTTGTGAACCATCTCGTGAACCCATACAAATTTCGCTTTTTTTCACCCGTGAACGTGCTCATGAAGCTGAGTGGAGAAAAAACTGGAGAGATTTCGTTCACGGGCAATTCACGAGCAAAATGAACGGGAATCCTTGGTGAAGGTTTGACAGTTGGATAAAAGAAAAAAAAAATGTGTTATGTTTCAGTATGTGCGCATTCCTCATTTATTTTCAGTTTGTTCTTTGCGTAGCGTGCTTTTAGAATCTGAAAAAAAATTGAAAAATTAAAAAAAAATGCAACAATAGATTCTTTCATAATGAATTTACCCAGCAAGGTTTTATTTTGTGGTAGGCATTTTGTTGTGAAATTATTTTAACGCGAATTTAGGATGACTATTAACGTAAGGATGGCGGGATTTTAATCCGCAAAACACAAACGGATTTCCGAACCCAAAAAAATTTACAAATTAATTCTTGCACGATACCGGCGTGCGTCACGACAAAGGAAAATATAAAAGCAAATGACAACTGTCAAGTGGACGATGGGCGCGTCTAACGAAATTTCACAACCGGTAGCACAAAAGGTGCTGCCACCACGGTAGCTCAGCGATGGGTGGGTTCAGTAAAAAAAAACCAATGATTTTATTAATCGAATATCGGGTTCGATTAATAAAAGAAGAATGATAAAAAAGGTATATAAATAAAAAAATGTAATGTGAAGTACAGGGTGTACTTGCACAAAAAGGGCGCCAGCGATTTTTTTTTTTTTTTAAGAAAGGAAATCACAAATCTTTTTGGAGCGGATAACCACGAAAATTAATTTTTGGAAATAAAAGAAAGAATTTAAACTCTTAAAAGAAGAATTTTTTTTTATTGAACTTAAATTTTGCTTGGGAAACCTTTCAAGTAGGATTAAAACCCAAGATCTTTTAGTAATTTTTCTCCTGCCAATTTCTCGCTCCTATCTCCAATCAATTTTCCTCCTCTTTTCTTTCTGCCTTTTTCCCATACTTTCTCCACCAATTTTCACAACACCTTTTTAAATGTTTTCACAACCTTTTTCAGTAATGAAAACTTCCAAAAAAAAATTAAAAAAACTACACTCAAATTTCTTTCGCTTTTCAAAAATTTCTTTTTTTCGCCAATTTTCTTTCAGAACCTCCAGTTCGCTCTATAGACGGGTAAGAAGTTCCCTTCCAGGCTTTGACCTTGCCTGGACGACCGCTTCCTTTTTCCAATGCCCAAGTGCTTTCGGCCAATCAGAAAGCGTGGGTTTCGGTCGCGTCATCATTCAGCTACACCCCGCATATTTGCGGGAGTGAGCGAACGCACCCAAGCAACACAATTGTCTCTTCAAGATATCTTTAAAATAACTTTTACAAGAGCTTTTGACCCTTCAAACAATCTTAAAGAGGTCATTAAGACCCAAAAGGGACCAAAGGGGAGGAGTCAACTGTATGGGCAAGAAGAGTTCTTAGTAAAGTGATCTTTTGAAGAGGCTTTCAAGATGTCTTGAAGTTAAATGTATTTGTGTGAATAGTGTGAAAATATTATAAAATAATATCTTTCTCTTTTACACAAATGTAATACAATTAAAATGAAATGGAATGAACATAAGATAAACACATGAATTCTCAATGTTTGTTTACCCTTGATTTATAATTTGTTTCATAAGGGATACTGAACATATTTTATTAGCTTTAATACCTAGTGTTTTGATGTGCAGGACAAGATTTATTTGGAAATTGCCTATTCTACCCCACTTAGAACTAACGCGCCATTAATTTGATAAGTATTAACAGATACATAATTAGAAAAATAATCTCAAATACACGGACAAAAAAAGGAAAGATCATTATTTGAATTAAATTCCAAAGTGTTATTTATATACATACATATGTAAATAAGTGTATACATAGTGTAAAAAGAAACTGTGTTTCTTTAAAATCAATAAATTGAAAACAAATCCACATAATTATAAAAAAATGGCTTTTTTTTGTGTACGAATGACAAATATTGCTACAGGGTGCCTCATTTTCTGGAGTGTATGAAATTTGTTTTTTTTTTTTTTCTTTTAATGGATTTGAATAACTTTATTGTCAAAGATAAGAAATTCTGAAGAAATATTATAAATATGTCAATACGATGTCGAATTTGTTACTTGTCTCTTAACCCGTTAACTTTCAAATTCCATTGAAGGATTGCTACGATGTTGCTGGATTTAAACATCTAAGAAATCTAGCATGTTTCAGAAAAGTGCAATTCTAGAGCTTTTGGGTATCATTTGGAGCGAAATTTTTTTTAAATGTGAAAATCTAGTTTATCGCCGGCAAATTTCCTTGATGAACCTCTTAAATTAATAAAATCTATAACATAAATACAACACTATTTAAACCAATCAAAACACAACATTTCCTGCCTTAACTAAGTTTTTACACTGCCCACACAATTAGTGTACATTAGATTTAAATAAT
This sequence comes from Melangyna quadrimaculata, assembly GCA_949320155.1. Lineage (NCBI taxonomy): Eukaryota > Metazoa > Arthropoda > Insecta > Diptera > Syrphidae > Melangyna > Melangyna quadrimaculata. The sequence continues at coordinate 25,989,095 of OX439486.1, forward strand.
AAAATATTAAATTATATAATTTGTGTGTTTCTAATAATAAATTGTATGTGAAATTAAATTTAACAGTAACAAAAATGTTTGCATTTTATATAAATACACTACCTATTTGCAACACCGTTTAAAGAGTTTTTTAAGTAGACATCTTGCCTTTAAACTCTTTTACTAAGAGTCATATCCCTCTTATTGACTTCATAATAAAGAGCTGTCAGAAAAATTGAAATCTTAATAAAGAGTCAACAAAGAGCTATAAAAAAAAACAGCTGTGAATAATTTTATTTGTCAATGTGAATTTGTGTCTGCCTGATTTGATGATAACTTTTTCATTTAACGATCTTTTAAAACAACCAACGGAACGTGAAAAAATCGGGTCGTCAACGAAAATAAGAATTTCGATGACAATAAAAATGTTGTCAACAATGAATGTTTCACCATGTACGTGGAGAACCTTATGTTATTTAATCCTAATTAATTTTTAATTCATAGGTTTGCAATGAAATTTTTTAATTTTAATTTAAATAACACAAAAATACAGAACAAATAAATAAAAACTCAAAGACGATACAATTTCTAACGAAAAAATGCATTTCTATACTTTGTCTTAAGATAAAATAAATACTACTTCAAGATGAACTGTTAAGCCTTCATAAAAATGTTTTAATAAAAAACCTCTGAAAATGATCTTCAATATGTATTTGAAAGAGGAAAATGAACTACTCTCTTAATGCGCTATAAATATGGTCCATTTAAAGATGTTCTTAAGAGGTTCTTTAAAGAGCCAATATACAAATATTTATAAAAGAGTTATTTAAGATGTTAGAAAGACGTTTCCTTAATAGTTAAAACAAAAAACACTTTTGAAGAGCAAAGTAAAATGTTGTAAAGTGGAATGGTTTTAAAAAGATTGAATTAAGAGGAAGCTAAGAAATGTTAATTTTGTTTGGAGAACTCTTGAAGAGCTTATGTGTTGCTTGGGCAGTTGAGACCCCACCGCCTATCCTACTCGCACTTTACATCCAGCTTCCTACATTGTCATCGCCACCGAATTCGCCGTCCTCTGGTATGACTTCCAGTGGGCGGGAATTCAATGGATGCATTCAGCCACCCTATTCACACCCCCTCATTTTTTAAAAGAAAGTTTTGGAAATCTACAAAAAGAAACTCAAGTTCAAGACCGTATACATTTTTCCCCTCGAATAAAAGTAAAATTACTGTTGAGAAAATTGATGGGAAGTTAACTTCAATATTCAAAATGTCGGAGAGAAGAAATTGGCAGTAATTCCCCACTTCGCGATTTTACTCTATATCGTTGGACTTTTGCGCAGATTAAGGGATAAGGGACTAGCGTTAACATTCCATCTTATACAATTAATAATTTAGTAAAATATTTACGTTGGGCATTCAGCCATTCTCATACCGAGTCACATCTGCCATCGGGGACCAAGTGTCGCCCGTGCAACTTTTGGATTTGGACGTAGACACCTGTCTGTCACGTTGAATTATGTTTGTGTCGACCATCTGTCAACCAGGTAATTATTTATTCTTTTGTGGACCGCCCGTCACACATTTTCCACTTTGATTTGTGTCAACCTGCTTGGGTTGCTTTTCCAAAATACTTTTAGAGCAGGTCTCTGGTTGATGGAAACCAGGTATCCACTGAATTCTAAGAGCATTTTGGAGCCACAACAGAAAAGGAGTGATTATAATGAATTAATGATAACGAGTAGGCCAATGAAACTTGTTGTCGTAAAATTTACCGCAACAAATCCTACCCTTACCTCCTAGAAAATGTGCTTAGAATTCTGTAACACATTTTCTAAGATATGCCCAGGTAATGAAAATGGGTTTTCCATCAAAAGAATAATTTAAAATCAAAAACAAAAATGTACCATGAAAATCATCGATTTTACAAAAAAAAAAAATTTACGTTACTTCTTAACCTTCGGATGCATCGGCATACGGTTTCAAATCTTTAACATGCCAAGTACCGCGTTCTTTACTATTACTATCTTCTAAGACATATGTCCAAGGTGACCCACGCTTCTTTATGGTAAACGGACAGATAAACTTCGGTGCTAATTTGGCAGCATAATAATTCGCGGCATCCGACAACGTAAGGTTCCTACGCCAAACAATTTCGCCCGGGTAATATTGAACATCACGCCGTCGAAGATTGTAATTTTGAGCAGATCTTTTAGATGCTGCTTGCAATTTTTTCCTATATCTAACCTGGGTTCCTTGAAACGTTCAGCGATCGCCACCCGATCCTGAACATTTTCTGAACTATCTGTTATAACTGGTGCTTCCTGACCTGAAGTCACCATATCCCTACCAAAATTCGGATAATAAGGAGAAACTCCTAAAACCTCATGCTGTGACGTGCGAATAGCACACGCCACGTTGCTGAGTTGTGAATCCCACACTCTGTGGTTTTCAGCGACGTAAGCCCTCAACGTCGTCTTGAGAATCTGATTTATTCTCTCCGCAGGATTCGCCTGCGGATGATAATGGGCTGTAAATTTGATGTGTGACCCGTACGCCTGGCAAAGCACTTTCAGTTCCTTAGATCGGAACTGGGGACCGTTGTTACAGACGATCACCTTTGGGATGCCAAATAAAAGAAAAACTTTATCTTCGAGTTCCCTTACTATAGACTTAGCAGTGGCCGACCACAACGCGAACAGTAGTGGAAACTTTGTAAAGTAATCCACTACCGTTAAAATATAAATAAAACCCCTACTTGATTTGGGGAGCGGGCCTACCAGATCAACGCAAATCATTTCCTACGGTTCCTTAATTCCTACCCTCTCAGTCATTAACCCAGCTGGTTTCTCATTCACCGGCTTTACTTGTTGGCAAACTTTACAACTCCTAACGTATTTGGTTATATCGGCCCTCATTTTTGGCCAGTAAAACTTTGCCTCGATTCTGGCAAAAGTTTTCCTAACTCCCATGTGACCTGCTAAAGGACCATCAAGGTATTCCTGTAAAATCCCTAATCATTCATTTTTCCCTAACACTCTCTTCCATTCATGATTATTCTCATGTATCACTATATGATTAGCTTTGACAAGTTTGAACAAACGACCTTGCTCAACTCGCCAAGCTAGTAATCTAAGTGTATTCGCATTGATTTCTGAAATCATTTTCGCCACCCAAGGGTCTGAATTCTCATCTGAGATACCACCCAACTGTGGCACTCCTCAAGAAAGCATATCCGGAACAACATCCTCTTTGCCCTTACGGTGAATGATTTCGAAATCAAACTGTTGGAGCTTTACTGCCCAACGCGCTAACCTACCCTGCGGATCCTTAAGATTACTTAACCATACCAGGGAATAATGATCCGTCACAACTGTAAGCCGAACACCTTCGATATACGGTCGCAACTTTTCAATAGCCCATAATACAGCTAAGCACTCTTTCTCTGTTGTTGAGTAATTTCTCTCATTCCTATATAAAGACCTACTTAGTTAACAGACAACCTTTTCTCCCTCATTAAAGTTCTGTGAAAGAACTGCACCGATGCCATAATCTGAGGCGTCTGTTTGTACGTCAAAAGGTCGTTTAAAATCTGGGCAAGTGAGTATTGGTGCTCTTTTGCCTTCCTAAAACTATCCTCACATTCCTGAGTCCAAATGAACTTCCTATTCTTCTTTAATAAATCAGACAAAGGCCTAAGTAACTTTGCAAAATTTGGTACAAAACGACGGTACCATGAAACTGTCCCTATAAAACTCCTAACTTCTTTTACATTCCTCGGTGCTGGAATCCTAACCATGCTTTTCCTTTCTCTGGGTCTACATGTAAACCATTTCGATCCACTATGTTACCTAAAAACTTCAGCGATGGCATGCAAAAATTGCATTTTTCCTTACTGACCTTTAATCCTGCTTCACTCAACCTTTTCATCACCTCATTCAGGATTTCAAGATGTTGTTTGAAATCTTCTGTAATGATAATGATGTCGTCTAAATAGACGAAAACGTATGGCACGAGCTCGGCACGCAAAACTGTGTCGATAAACCTCTTCGGCATTCTTCGAAATTGAAAAAGGCCTCTCCCAGGAACCGTTAAGGCAGTATAGCGCTTTGATTCCTCCTCCATAGGAATCTGCCAATATGCTGATTTAATGTCTAGTGAGGACAAGAACCTTGCACCAAATGCACAAAATTGAATTAATATACGGTAATGGATAAGCATCCCTATCCGTATTTTTATTCAGCTTCCTATAATCCACACAGAATCTATAGGAGCCGTCCTTCTTCTTTACTAATAGTATTGGAGATGACCACGCACTAGTCGATCTCTCAATAACTCCTGCTTCTAACGTCTCATTTAATTCCCTATTTATATGTTCCTGCATCGCCGGAGAAACCGGATAATACCGTTGTTTAATCGGTTTCGCCGACGTCCTAATTTTGTGTTCAACCATCGTTGTACACCCTAAACCTTCAGGCATTTTCCTAAAAGATTCCTCAAAAAGATTTTCTAACTGTTTAATTTCCCTATCACTCAATTCAGAACGTTCTGTAATAGAACAAATCGAAACCGGCTGTTCCGAAAAATTCCACTCACGTGACCTCAAATCCGGGACTATACCCGAGAGCCGAGAGTGCCCAAAAATCTGCACCAAGGATCACTGTGTGTGGCAGAGTTGGTATCACAAGTCAGTCAATCAGTACTGCCTTGTCCTCTACTATAATTAGAAGAGAGAGAGAGAGTTCCTAACGTCTCGACACCTGTTCCGTCCGCTTACCGAACGCAGTGTCTATCTTTAAAGAAAGACCTAAATTTTGGAGAATACTCCAAGCATCCCTACCTATTATGGTTCTAGAAGCTCCTGAATCTAATAAACCTAAAAATTTAGAACCATAAATACTAATCCCTAAAAATGGTATCCTATCACTACCGTTTGCCTCCAATGTAAAGCCTAAGTGAATCTGATTCACCAACTGGTTACCACCAGGTAACCTATCTACTGTCTTCGGACATCCCACCCTGCTGGCGCAAGAGTCCGTTGCCCATTTCCCGAGCAGCGACGACAATTATGCCTACTAAAACCGCCATGCGTATGGAAAACATTTGTTGCCAATCGCACAAGCGAAATTTTAGACAACGTCGGTAACGTTCCGTCGAGGCATGTCAAGTCAGCTGACAATCCAGCAGATTTGGCCACTCGTGGTTTGATGCCATCCGAGTTGAGGCTGAACATGTTTTGGTGGAATGGCCCCTCATGGCATTGCGAACCAGTTTCGAACTGGCCGCAAACACAACCAGTCATCCCTTGTGTAGAAGATCTGGAACTAAAGTCTGTCGTCTCCTTGGTAGTTCAGAATAAATCAGAAGATATTCTCGATCGTTTTTCATCTCTACCCCGCGCTTTGCGAGTAATTTGCTATATTTTTCGATTCTATTTTAGAATGTCAACATTACGCACTCAGAAATGGAGTTCGTAAAAAATCGCTTAATACCCTGGTCTCAAAAGACTTATTATCCTCCAGCATATACTCGTCTTAGTGAAGGTAAGCCTATCCACTCTAAAAGTTCGATTCTCTCTTTCATTTAATTAACGGCACCCTATACTCTTGCCTTATCACTCTAGATTTTCTCACCTTCTCACGCAATTTATTCATGAAATATCGTTACATGGTGGCAACTCCTTGATGCTTAGACTCGTTTAGCAATCTTTTTGGATTCCGAAGCTCAAAAACCTCATTAAATCATGTAGTCGTCAGTGTAAAAACTGCACCCTTTTTAAAAAGTATTAAGCAAGCAACTTATGACTGCATTGCCAGCAGAAAGATGCACGTTCTCTCCACCTTTCGCTTGTAAAGATATCGATTTCGCAGGTCCATTCGTAATCAAGAGCTTCAGCGCAAGAAATTGTCGTATGACCAAGGGATACGTCTGTGTGTTTGTCTGTTTCTCCACCAAAGTGATTCATCTTGAAGCTGTAAGCGATCTCTCTTCGGAAGCGTTTTTGGCCGCCATTGCCAGATTTACGGCAAGGCGAGGTTTGCCCAAAGAAGTATTTTCAGACAACGGTACCAACTTTGTAGGAGCTGAAGCTATTTTGAAAAAGGATTTCAAAAAACTTGTCACTTCAATTCCTCAAAAAACTAGTGTCACGTATTATTCCTCCCGGTGCACCTTATATGGGTGGCCTTTGGTAGGCCCGTGTCGAAAGCTTTAAAAATCAATTTTCTACAGTATTAGCTCGCATCGAAGCGTGCTTAAACTCTCGTCCTATTTCCTCTATGTCCAATAATCCCTCTGATTTATCGGCATTAACGCCCGGGCATTTTTTACGCGGAGGGCCTCTATTAACATTTTCTGAACCTAATTTGGTCGATGCTAATTTGTCACTCATTAATCGGTGGGAAAAGGTCCGATGCCTACAACAGCAATTCTGCCGTCGCTGGAAAGATGAATACCTGAAAGAACTTCATCAACGTCAAAAATGGCAATCACCCCAAGAGAATATCAAAATAAATGACTTGGTCGTTATTAAAAATGAAAATCTTCCCGCTACAGAATGGCGTTTAGGGCGTGTTGTTAATGTTCACCCCGGCGGCGCTGACGGTAGAGTAAGAGTTGCAACGTTGAGAACCCAAAACGGCGAAATCAATCGTCCAATCGTCAAACTTTGCCTTTTGCCATTGAAATAACTCATTTACCTTTACTTAAATGATTTACATTATATGCCATTCAATTATTTTAGAGCTTTAGACTTAGCCTTTTTGCTTATTTTCCAACTTAAATTTTTCTTAATTCAACTTTTTGAACTCATTTTTTTATAACATTAAACCAAATAATTAAATTTTTTCTTTTTCTATTTGGCTTTGGCCCATATCGCCAAGGGGGGGGGGCAGAATGTTCATGCGTATTGCAACCTGTTGTGCCTTTCCGCGCAACTCCGCGTTGCAAGGAGTCTGCGCGGAGGGCCAACATTTGCAATACGCATGCACAGTAGTCCCTAAAGGTTGTGTTGCCGGTTCCACCATCTGAGCGCACCCGAAACCCAGGGTGAATTTTGAACTGGGTTGTGGAAAGTGTTCAGCTGGTGGACCGCAACCAACTTCAACTCGAATTTGCTTCCTTGTGACTTAAAAGAAGAAATAGAGGAACTGCCCTTGTTGGAAAAAAGTGAAGCAGTTTTTAAAATGGTGTAAGGTCTCACAAACACAAATACATTACAGCAGGGACGGAGTGTTCTTTGAAGGCAACTCACTAGGGCGCCATCAGAATAGTCATTTTTGTTATTTTCCGAAGTTGTTTTAGTGGAATGTTCTAAAAAAAAGAAAGAGTACGTGGGTGAAGCGATTTTTCAATCTGAAATGTCAAATCGCTAGTTTGATTTTAAAAAAATACAATAAAAAAGTGAAACAAGTTAAGACGCATATATATAAAAAAAAAAACTTTGAAAAGACAAACCTTTTCAAGTGGATAAAATAGACATTGTAGTTATTTAGCAATCAACAAAAAAACAGTAAGTGCGGTAAGAGCATTTCCTCTCACAAGTGAGTTTTATTATATTTTTCTCAAAGCAAGTGCTGTTAACTGATTGTATTTATGTAGATTAATTAACTATCGAAGAACAAATTAATTATAATGGATTAAACTTTAACCATGAACCATGAACAACCAAATATGAACTGATAGAAACCTTACTGAACAGACAAATTAACATTGAAACATATGAACTAATAAGTTGGCGACGGAACAAATAGATAATTTATTACTAACCTAAAAAAATCGATTTAATAACAAAAAATAATTTTCTCATAAGAAGGGCGCTTAACAGATAGTTGCGCCTTTCAACCTCCAATATAATCTCATGCACACCTGTTAACAAGAATTTCAGTTTGACATTTCTGGTTCTTAAATTCTAACAAAAAAATTATGTGCACATTTTCAATTAAATTATAATATTCTTGACTTAATTTAAAGTGTAACCCATTCTAAATATATTGTTTAATATTTCATCAATCTAAAGACAAAAACTTTACAGCACTTTTTTTGAGAAAAATATAATAAAATGCACTTGTGAAAGGAAAAGCTTTTACACACCTTGTTTTGTTGATTTCCACACCCCTGAAAAATGCACTTCATGTTTTTTTTTAATTTATAAGAAAATCACAATGCACTTTAAATTATTTGTTTTTTCAAAGTAATTGTTATATTAATTTGGGTTTTAACTTGTACCAATTTTTTTTTCTTTGTTTTTTCTAATCACACGCTAACGATTTGACACTTCTGGTTCTCAAAAATTACTTCACTAACGTACACTGTATATGTGACAAATACCTCTTCCTCTATTTCTTCTTCTAAGCCTTGTGAGCACTTCCTATTTTTTTTATTCTCGATTTCACTTTGGCCCCTTCGGCATCTTAAATTTGTGCTCTCATAAAACATAAAATTACTTCTAACTTAAATCTAATGTAAAATTATAATTAATGAAACTGAAAACTATTAAAAGCTTAAAATTATACTTAAACCTATTGTAAACAAGAGACGAGTTTTATTAACCACAAGTTGTCGTCTGTCTGCGCCTTTTTTTTGGTTGCTTCATCGGAGTGCTGCATGGTGGTTGCTGCTGCTAGCAAACAACATTAGTTCACCAACATCATTTTGGCCACACTTGTGCCGAAACAGAGCTTATCATAAAGCATATATAAAAGTGGTTTACTTATGCCCAGCCTGGCTAGCTTTAGATACAGACCTTCTAACCATACGGTGTCGAAAGCTTTCTCCCGTATACTGTCTTTTAGATTTGTTCCATTGCACATCAGAAACTAGCTTAGACGCGGCATGAATGGTGTCATGTCCCGCCTTAAAACCGAACTGATTGTCCGGTATGATATTGTTGTCCTCCGCCCACTTGGACAGAGCTCTATTTATATCTTTCTCAAATACCTTACTGATACTCGGAAGAAGACTTATCGACCGGAGATTCGCCGGATTGGAGTTGTCCTTCACCTTTTTCGGGAGAGGATGAACCACAGCTGTCTTCCACCGCCCTAGATAATATGCATTATTCAGAGCGTTGTTAAACAGTGTGGCATAAATGTCAACTGCTTCCTGAGACAGATGTTGCAGTACAACGTTGGATATACCATCGATTCCTGCTGACATCTTTTTCTTTAATGAAGCGAAGATGAGCTGCTAGAGAGATATGTCCGTACTGGATGATGGTCATGAGGAAAGAGATTGATCGATCAAGAACTCAAGTCTAGGTTAGCTCAAGGGCCACAATTTTGATTTATCACTTCCGGTCAAGAAAGATTCCTTCTTTTTCTTTCGAAAATAGATTTAGCATAAGACATATGATTTCGAAGATCACAGGGTGGTCGAATATGAGTGTGTGAAGTCAGGTATGGAATGACGCATGACATCCGTAACAACTTAAATATTAAGGTGGACCCTATATAATGAAAATTTCATGGTATGGACTCTAAAATATGTAACATAACATGCATGGTTCGTTTTTTATAGTTCATATCATATGGTCTACTTTCCTTAAATATTTAAGTCGTTACTAAATTTGATTATTGGTAGGTCCCAATGATCGCTGAAAAAGCCATTTTGTCGTATGTATTGATCATTCGTATTGTTTTCAATGTCATTGTCAATGAAATGAACATTGACAACAAATGAGATCCGAAATAACTTCATCTGACATACAATAATTTTCGTGTCCAAATGAGCTTATGTCAACCAAATTTGCACGAAATTAGATTGGAAATTAGGTGAGTGCATCCAGCGGGAATTAATTTCAAAAGCTCTGAAAAGCTTTTGTATGCAAATATCAAATCCCTATGCTCAACAAAATAAAACAAAGAGAAAACAACAAAAATAAACGTTTAAATGTCAAACCAAGTTCAAAACAAATGGGATGCAAACGAAATCAGCAATGAAAACACTTTTTTGGTAATTTACGAAATTACCTCATTTCGACTCTAATTACAACTTAGAGCCAAAATGAGTTAAATTCGGAAATTACCAACCAAATGTTTTCGTTATCAAATTTGCTAATTTCGTTCGACATCTCATTTCATTTTGAACTGGGTGTGACAGTTAAACGTTGGTTTTTGCTGTTTTCTCTTTGTTTTATCTTTTGATCGTTTTCATACAAACAAATTTCAGAGCTTGTGGAATTGATTCCAGCTGGATGCATTCACCTAATTTCCAATCTAATTTTGTGCAAATTTAGTTAAGAATACCTCATTTGGAAACTAGAATTTGTTTGGCAATTGAGGTACATAATTTGGATCTAATTTGGAAATTTGCAACGAAATCACCTTATTTCGCTTAACGTAGAGCTTAAGCCTAGTACATACTTGTGAACCATTTCGTGAACCCATACAAATTTCGCTTTTTTTTCACCCGTGAACGTGCTCGTGAAGCTGAGTGGAAAAAAAGGAGAGATTTCGTTCACGGGCGATTCACGAGCAAAATGAACGGGAATCCTTGGTGAAGGTTTGACAGTTGGATAAAAGAAAAAAAAAATGTGTTATGTTTCAGTATGTGCGCATTCCTCATTTATTTTCAGTTCTTTCTTTGCGTAGCGTGCTTTTAGAATCTGAAAAAAAATTGAAAAATTAAAAAAAATGCACCAATAGATTCTTTCATAATGAATCTACCCAGCAAAGTTTTATTTTCTGGTAAGCATTTTGTTGTGAAATTATTTTAACGCGAATTTAGGATGAGTATCTTCTACCCGAGCGTCAAACTTGTCGAGTTGTAGAAGCTGAGTAAGGTCAATGAGTCTCGAGATTAACTCTCCAGATGAGTCCTGAAACCAAAGGGCGCTTCAATTTCCTCGTACCCTTCCTCTCCTTCTACCCCTCCCTCCCCTCCCTCAACGGTACGGCGTTGACGCTGTCCGGCGCTACTACCCCTCCTCTCCTAAGTCTTCCACAACGGTACGGCGATGACGCTGTTCGGCTTTCCCTCACCCGATATCATCCTTCTCTCGACAGTACGGCGATGAAGCTGTCTGTCGTTCTCTCCCACTGATGGTACGGTGAAAAAGCTGTCCGGAATCCTGCAACCATTCCTTCCTCTTCAGTATGGCGATGACGCTGTCTGATATCCTTCCCCCTTCTATATCCTACCCTACCCCTACCTTTCCTATTGGGCTGGATCAATGGTGTTATACGTACCGTTCCGAGGATCAGCCTGGCTGAGGGCCCAATTAAAAATACTAGCTCAGTCGTTAACGGAGTATCCGGATACCTGGCGACCTCCGGATTAAACTAGCCTTATCTGTATATGCGAATCTCTGTACAGATGGACCACCCTTTCTTCGCCTCTCGTGGGAACAAAATGAACAAAAACAAACAAAAAAACAAAAGGATAGATAGTTGTGAGACCGGTTCTTCTTCTAAACCGGGCGGCAGCACGGCGCCAGCGCTGTTTGTCGTTTCTCCTGTGTTGTGTATCAGTGGGGAGGTTGCGGCTTATCGTGATCCCTCATCTGATGCACCTCGCAGCGAGGGAAGTGAAAAAGGTAGCTGTACCTAAGTCCAGTAGTAGTGGGGTTGTGAATAATGGTCCCGCTACTACTATTGCGAGTGAACCTCGGCAACCGTCCCGAAAGGAAATCCAACCAAGTGCTGCTGTGGTTGTGAAGCATGGCCCTTCCAGTGCTGGGGGGGGTTCTCTTCCGGGTACGGCAAAACGAAAAACACGGTACAGACCATCTAAAAATCTGTATAAGGATAAACGTAATGCTTCGAGGATACTGAAGAGCTCTGATGAGCCCGGAGGTACGTCGCAGCATGACGTTAGAATTGAGTGGGCAAAGCGCATTCTTGCTAATGCACAGACCAGCGGCGACTCTACGTGAAAGCGAGAAAGGTCTATGGAGGGTGCCACACCGGTTCCCAAACGGCCCAGAGTGCATAACACCAGCACTCCCCTCAATCCAAATAGCGGACCCGCTAAAACCGCTTATTCTTATAGGGACATTTTAAAGGGTAAAATCGTGATTGCGGTTATCGACAGGAGCGATATAGATGGCACGATTTCTTCTGATCGGTGGCAGGTGGCAAAATTGAAGCTCTCGGCTCGCTTCTTAAGTGTTATGAAGGAGAACCCGGGACCACCTCCGATCACAAGCGATGGCGGTTGGCATCAAGGACATGTCAAACTCATCGTTTGTGACGATCAGAGATCTTGTGATCTGTACAAGCTTGCTGTTAGTAGGCTAGGTGAAATCTGGCCAGGTGCGAAACTCGAGGTTGTTGCTAAGGAGGACATCCCATGCAGACCAAGAGCTCGCACTTGGATTCCAGCTAAACCTTTCTGCATGGATGATATTCTCCAGGTAATCAAACTCAGCAATCCATCCCTGCCGACTCATAACTGGAAAGTCGCAAAGCTGGAGAAGGCAAGGGGTCTTTATAGGAGCGCGATCGTCGTGGTCAATAAGGAATCCCTTGCCCCCTTGGCGCAGACTCAAGGTGTGATTCGGTTTGGTTTTGAGACGATTACCTTACGAATATATAAAAAAGATGAGGTGATCGCGGAATGCGAGCCTCCACACCCTCTTGAGGCTGAACCTGTGGTTGGGGACCCGGCTGCATCTATTACCTTCCCTAGTTTGGAAGAGGATGCATCCAGGACATCCTCTATTACAGCTCATTCCTCTACACACGTTGACAGTCAGACCGAAATGGAGACTGAAGACTACCTAAACATGGTTCTTCTGAGTGAGGATGAGCTCTTGGGCTCCTCTTCTGACTCGGAAGATGTTAATAAAACGGTGGTGGAGGCTGGTCTGCCTAAATGTAGCCAAAATGCTGCAGTTAGTCCAGATTAACCTCCAACACTCCATTAAGGCTTCGGCCTCTCTTCTTCTCCGTCTATCCAGGGGGAATGAAGATATCGTTCTGATCCAAGAACCATGGATTGTCAAATCCCTGGTTAAGGGACTCGGAACTCCTGAATACTACTTACTGTATGCGTCAGATAAAGGTGAACCTAGATCTTGCATACTCGTTAAAAGTAGCATTAATGTATATTTACTCCCTCATTTCAGAGACAGAGATATAACCGCAGCCAGGCTTAAAACGACAAACGGCATGTACTGGCTAGTGTCAGCTTATCTCGGCCATGACCACCTTGGCCCTCTTCCCAGTAATACACTGGAAAGTATAGTCACTGAAGCAGAACGGCAGAAAATCCGCCTAATAATTGGAAGTGACGCTAACGCCCATCATACAGTATGGGGTAGCACTGACATCAATGATAGAGGTGAGTCTCTTTTCGATTATATCTTAAGTACTAACCTTATAGTAAGTAACGTTGGGAACGAACCCACATTTGTTACTAAAAACCGACAAGAGGTACTAGACATAACTCTAGTCTCAGACACTATTCATCAATCTATTATGAATTGGAAAGTTTCAAAAGAACATTCGTTCTCCGATCACAGATATATTCAGTTTAGTCTGAATGTTGAAGTTCCCACTACCCGACCAGAATTTCGAAATTTCAGGAAAACTGATTGGTCCAAATACAGGAAAACACTTGATAGTTTAATTAAACCTGAACTTCTAAGTCCTCCCTCTAGTACGACTGAACTTGACACCAAAGTCAATGACCTCACGTTAGCCTTAAATAAGTCAATGGCCATCTCCTGTCCACTTATTCAAATAAGGGGAAAAGGAAAACCACATTGGTGGACCTCAGGGCTTGAGCCTCTCAGAAAAAACTGTAGGAAGCTCTTCAATAGAGCAAAAAACACAAGAGCAGTTTCAGACTGGGAATCCTATAAAGAGGCCCTAAAATCATATAAAAAAGAATTGAGGAAATCTAAACGCGCTTCTTGGAGAGCCTTCTGTGGCAGAGTAGAAGAAACCTCAGAAGCATCAAGACTTAGAAAAATCCTCTCAACCAGTCCAGCAATGCCCAGCTGTTTGAAAAATGCTGACGGCTCTTGGACAAATACTTGCGAAGAATCACTCAATCTGCTATTAGATACTCATTTTCCAGGTAGCTCCCAAACTTTAAACAGTACTGATCACATTAGATCTAACAATAATCTAACTTTTCCACAAGGTTTGATAACAAGGGAAAAATTGTTGTGGGCTATCAACAGCTTCAAACCTTACAAGTCTCCAGGACCAGACGGCATAATACCAGCCGAACTTCAAATGAGCTCATGTATAATGCTGCCTATTTTAGAAATAATCTTTAATAGCTGCTTGAACTTGGCTCATATTCCTAGTTCATGGAGAGAAGTAAAAGTTGTTTTTATACCCAAAGCAGGTAAATGCTCCCATGTTAATCCGAAAGATCTCAGACCTATTAGTCTATCATCATTCCTTCTCAAATCTTTTGAACGACTGATTGATATTCACTTACGTACCAGTATTGATACGAGACTCTTGTCTCAGTCTCAACACGCGTACTGCAAAGGGAAATCGGTGGAAACGGCACTACATACTTTGGTACGCACCATCGAATATTCCCTCTACCATAAAGAATATACAATGGTTGCTTTCCTAGATATAGAAGACGCTTTTAACAATGTCGACACATCTGCAATCGCATCTGCACTGTCATGTCTGAAGGTAGACAGTTCGCTTGGTGAACTGATCAATCAAATGCTGACAAACACGATTATCAATTCAAAACTGGGCAATTTCTCTGCAAAAAGATCAGTCAGTAGAGGTACGCCACAAGGCGGTGTTTGATCTCCCCTTCTCTGGAACCTTGTAGTAAACGAACTGCTTACAAGCCTGGAAGCGGAGGGCTACAGAGTGATTGCCTATGCGGACGATGTTGCTATCGCCGTATCAGGTAAGTATCCTATTGTCTTAAAGGATCTCTTACAAAATGCCTTAAACAAGCTAATAGACTGGGCAGAACGGTGTGGACTGGGTGTCAACCCCCACAAAACTGATCTTGTCCTCTTCTCCAGGAAATATAAAATTCCACACATAGATCCTCCCACCATTAAAGGAATTCCACTAACATTCCCCGACAAAGCTAAATATCTGGGTCTTATTTTAGATAAGAAGTTAAGTTCGAAACCTAATACAGAAGAAAGAGTTCGGAAGGCCACAGTAGCACTCTTCTCTTGTAAGAAAGCCATTGGAAGTAAATGGGGACTCCAGCCCCGTATTACTCACTGGCTATACATCTCGGTAATTAGACCGATTCTAACATATGGGGTGGCAGTATGGTGGACAGCTCTAGATATAGCGGTTAACCGCGATAAACTTAGTAAAGTCCAAAGATCAGCTTGCATGTGTATAAGTGGAGCACTTCGTTCTACTCCCTCTGCGGCACTGGACACTCTTCTTCATCTGACACCCCTCGATATATTTAGTAAACAAACGGCAGCGAGTTCGGCAATCCGTCTTAAAGCCTCTTCACAGTGGACCAATTATGAAATAGGCCACTCAGCTATTCTGAACTCATACAGATCACTTCCAAGTATAATTGACTACACCATCCCACAATTCCGTTTCGATAAAAATTTTCAAGTTGCCATACGCTCCCGATCCACATGGGAGGACGTGACATTCTTGGAAGACGACTCGATTCACTTTTATACAGACGGTTCAAAAACCGAGGATGGGGTTGGTGGAGGCGTGTACTCAGAAAGATTAAATTTAAGTCTCGCATTTCGTCTTCCAGACCATTGTAGCGTGTTTCAGGCGGAACTTTTGGCGATAAAAGAAGTTTTATCTTGGCTTAAAGAAAACGTGATATTGACTTCTGATATCCGCATCTTCTCAGACAGCCAAGCTGCCATAAAATCTCTCGACTGTGTCTCTACAAACACTAAAACAGCCCTTAACTGTCGATCATCTCTTATAGAGATGGCGCAGCAGTTCCAAATTCTCCTTTGTTGGGTGCCGGGCCATAGGGACATTCCGGGTAATTGTAAAGCTGATGAACTCGCCAAAGTTGGAACAAGACTACCTATTTTACCTGAAAAGGTAGACACCGGGTATGCCTATAGTTACATGCAAATTTTTGCTGAAGCAAGATGCTTTAAGGAGAACAAACCTTAGGTGGAACAACTTAACCACTTGCCTGGCGACAAAACAGATCTGTCCTACGCTAGATGTGAGGCGCTCTAAGTGTTTGATATCTTTGAACAGATTGCATATCAGCTCCGTAATTGGTGTCATAACCGGGCACTGTCTTATAGGCAAGCACGCAAAGCGGCTTGGAGTTTTCGCAAACGATTTTTGTAGGAGCTGTATGGATGAAGAGGAGGAAGAATCTGTTTCTCATATTCTGCACATGCCCTGCCTTATCTAAAAGACGTAGGCTCCATCTCGGAGACTTCTTCTTCAATGATCCTAGTGATCTGACAAACATAGACATAAGTCGTCTCGCACGCTTCATTAGAAGCTCCAACTGGTTTTAACGAGCGGGGAGAAAATCTCTCTAGATTCACGTGGTATCACAACGGACCAACTTATGGTCTAAGTGTGTCAGTCCCTTGCTGGCAGCCACTTCAACCTAACCTAACCTAAGATGAGTATTAATGTTAGGATGGCGGGATTTTAATCCGCAAAACACAAACGGATTACCGAACCCAACAAAATGAATAACAAGCGAATAATTTACAAATTAATTCTTGCACGATACCGGCGTTCGTCACGACAAAGGAAAATATAAAAGCAAATGACAACGGTCAAATGGACGATGGGCGCGTCTAACGAAATTTCACAACCGGTAGCACAAAAGGTGCTGCCACCACGGTAGCTCAGCGATGGGTACTTACTTTACTTTACTTTTGATGGCGCTCACAGCCCAGGATGGGCTTCGGCCTCAACTAACAAGCCCCTCCAGCCAGCTCTGTCCCTAGCTAGCCGCTTCCAGTTGCGCACACCGAGTGCTTTGATGTCGTCATTCACTTGATTGCGCCACCTGTTACGGGTTCTTCCTCTGCTGCGTACCCCATCGGGGTTGGATTCGAAGACTCGTCGGGCAGGTGCGTTGCTGTCCATACACTCCACGTGCCCCAGCCATCTCAGCCGCTGTATTTTCAGCTTTTTGACCAGGTCAACGTCGCTGTATAGCCCGTATAGCTCGTCGTTGAATCTTCTCCTCCATACTCCTTCGATACACACCGGACCGAAAATCACACGAAGAATCTTTCTCTCAAAGCACCCTAGCAGATTTTTATCCGAATCTTTCAGTGTCCATGCTTCTGACCCATAAAGCAGGACCGGGATGATTAGGGTTTTGTATAAAGTCTCCTTGGTTCTCTGAGAGAGGGCCTTACTACTTAAATGCCTTCTTAGACCGAAGAAACAGCGGTTGGCAAGAGTAATTCTTCGCTTGATCTCTGCACTGATGTCATTCTGCGATGTAATAGTGGAGCCCAGGTAGACAAAGTCCTTGACAACTTCGAAGTTATATCTGTCCATCGTGATATTTTGCCCGAGTCGACGATGTTGAGATTCCTCTCTCGATGACAGCATATTCTTCGTCTTGTCCTCATTAACCGCCAATCCCATTCTAGCCGCCTCCGATTCAATGCTCGCAAATGCCCCTGCCACAGCTCGCTTCGTTCTGCCGACAATGTCTATGTCATCCGCATATGCAAGCAATTGAACGGACTTTTGATAGATTGTACCGCTGGTGTTGACATGTGCGTTGCGTACAATGGCTTCAAGAACGATGTTGAATAGGTTGCATGATAACGCGTCGCCTTGCCTCAATCCTTTCTCAACATCAAAGGAATCAGTGGTGTTCTTACCAATTTTGACGGAGCAGCGAGATTTCTCCATCGTCATCCTGCACAAGCGGACGAGTTTGGCAGGGATGCCGAGACTCGACATGGCTCTGTATAATTCGTCCCTTTTCACGCTATCATACGCGACTTTAAAATCGATAAAAAGGTGGTGTGTATCGATCTGGAATTCCCGGGATTTTTCTAAAATCTGTCGGAGTGTGAACATTTGATCGACGGTTGACTTGCCTGGCCTAAAACCGCACTGATAAGGGCCGATCAGATCGTTGACAAAAGGTTTTAAGCGGTCACACAGGATGGCCGACAAGATTTTATAAGCGACGTTTAGGAGACTAATTCCTCTGTAGTTGGTACATTTCAGAACATCTCCCTTTTTATGGATGGGGCACACTATACCGAGGTTCCATTCATCGGGCATACTTTCCTCCGACCAAATTTTGCAGATGAGCTGGTGTATGCTCCTAGCCAATTCATCTCCCGCTGATTTAAATAGTTCGGCTTGTAAGCCATCCGCACCTGCAGCCTTGTACGACTTAAGTTTGGATATCGCCAGCCGAACTTCAGTTAGGTCGGGTGGACGGAACTCTTGGCCATCATCGTCCAAGTTGAATGGAGCGTTCTGCCTATTAGCGGCATCTTGGCTGTCTTCGCCATTAAGCAGTCTAGAGAAGTGTTCTTTCCAGATCCTCAGCACTGACTGTGTGTCTTCTACCATATTCCCACTCTCATCTCGGCAGGCTTCCGTTCTAGCCTTGAATCCTTGGATGGATCGCTTCACCCTCTGATAAAATTTTCGAACATCTCCCCTACCGCTACAACCCTCAATAGACTCTACCGCCCGCTTCTCGTGCTCTCTCTTTTTCCTCCTGAGAAGTCGGCGTTCCTCTTTTCGTTTCAGCCCGTAGAGCTCCCGGGCCACTCTCTCAGCAGCTCTTGTTCGAGTCTGCAGCATTGCCTGGTAGGCCTCGTCCTTAGCTGCATGCGCTAGCCGGCACTCCTCATCGAACCAGGGGTTTCGTTGTATTCGCCTAGTGAAACCCAGCACATCAGAGGCGGCACTTCTAATGGCTTGTTGACAGTGTTCCCACTGGTCCTCTGCACTTGATGCTGGTAGCGGACCTCCTGAGAGATTAAGAGTTTCGTGGTCTGCAAAAGTTCTGGCAGTCTCTTGCGATTTAAGCTTCTCGACATCGAATCTTTTCACAGCATCTGCTCTGCGTTGTCGCGTCATGGATATCCGCATACGTAGTCTAGCTACCACCAGGTAGTGATCCGAGTCAATGTTGGCCCCTCGGAACGTTCGGACGTCCAAGATACTGGAAGCATGTCTCGCGTCTATCGCAACGTGGTCGATTTGGTTGACGGTTACTTGATCACGCGACCGCCAAGTCCCCTTGTGTATATTGAGGTGTGGGAAGTAGGTGCTTGAGATGATGACATTTCACCCCGCCGCAAAGTCTGCCAGCCTGTGTCCGTTGCCGGAAGTTTCGTCGTGTAGGCTGTGTCCTCCGACTATCGAACCAAAGATGCCCTCCTTTCCGAATCTTGCGTTGAAGTCACCAAGAATGATCTTCACGTCGTACTTCGGGCACATATCATACGTTGTCTCCAAGAGATCGTAGAATGCTTCTTTGGTTGAGTCTTCTCTCCTTTCATGGGGGGCGTGAACACAAATCAGCGAAATGTTCTTAAATTTGCCTTTGATGCGGATTGTGACCAGGCGCTGGCTTACACTTCGGAAGCCCAAGACTTCTTGCCTAAGTCTTCCCCTTATCACAAAACCACAACCCAAGAGGCGCTGACCCTGTTCCTTCAAGCACCCGCCGTAGTAGATGTCACACGTTTTCAGTCTCCGTACGCCCTCTCCATCCCATCGCACTTCCTGGATGGCTGTTACGTCAGCCTTTAGCCTGTCCAGGTTCTCCACTAATTGTTCGGCTGCACGTGTTCTGTATAAGGACAGGACGTTCCACGTGCAGATCCGAAATTCATTGTCCTTGTTTCGTTTGCTGGGGTCGTCAACTTTAAAATCATCCATATCCGAGGCTTGTTGTTGTTTCGGAACAACTTTTTTTTACGTG
Source organism: Melangyna quadrimaculata (assembly GCA_949320155.1). Lineage (NCBI taxonomy): Eukaryota > Metazoa > Arthropoda > Insecta > Diptera > Syrphidae > Melangyna > Melangyna quadrimaculata. The sequence goes on from OX439486.1 coordinate 26,008,907, forward strand.
GTAGGGAAGTTACCCCGACGCACAACCCCCGACCCGGAGGACCAGACCCTTCGTATAACTCCAAGGGTAGGGAGCCGGATAAACCGCTCCTTATAGGCCTGAGCTACACATATGTCGTAGTAGCCCATATAAGGTGTTCACTAAGTAGTTCAACCTAACTGGAACTGTAGACGCCACCGTTGATTCCATCTAGAAAATTCGTCCGCTGCCGCCTCGATGAAAGGAGAAGTGCCTTAGTGGGAACACTCCTCCCCCCCTCTCTCGTTGGCTGTCCCCAACAGCTTTCCACGGGGATTTAAACCCCGTCTCCAGCTGAGGTACTAGACACCCGATGTTCACCACGTGGAGGTGAGAGTAGGAGTTGGTAGACAGAGGTGGATTTTGAGAAAAACCTGTGGACGCTTGTGTCCTCTTAAATGCACATAACTACCCTTTTGAACATCAGCGATGGGTGGGTTCAGTAAAAAAAAACCAATGATTTTATAAATCGAATATCGGGTTCGATTAATAAAAGAAGAATGATAAAAAAGGTATATAAATAAAAAAAATGTAATGTGAAGTACAGGGTGTACTTGCACAAAAAGGGCGCCAGCGATTTTTTTTTTTAAGAAAGGAAATCACAAACCTTTTTGGAGCGGATAATCACGAAAATGAATTTTTGGATATCAAAGAAAGAATTTAAACTCTTAAAAGAAGAATTTTTTTTTATTGAACTTAAATATTGCTTGGGAAACCTTTCAAGTAGGATTAAAACCCAAGATCTTTTAGTAATTTTTCTCCTGCCATTTTCTCGCTCCTATCTCCAATCAATCTTCCTCCTCTTTTCTTTCTGCCTTTTTGCCCAAACTTTCTCCACCAATTTTCACAACACCTTTTTAAATGTTTTCACAACCTTTTTCAGTAATGAAAACTTTCAACAAAAAATTAAAAAAACTACACTCAAATTTCTTTTTCTTTCGCTTTTCAAAAATTTCTTTTTTTCGCCAATTTTCTTTCAGAACCTCCAGTTCGCTCTATAGACGGGTAAGAAGTTCCCTTCCAGGCTTTGACCTTGCCTGGACGACCGCTTCCTTTTTCCAATGCCCAAGTGCTTTCGGCCAATCAGAAAGCGTGGGTTTCGGTCGCGTCATCATTCAGCTACACCCCGCATATTTGCGGGAGTGAGCGAACGCACCCAAGCAACACAATTGTCTCTTCAAGATATCTTTAAAATAACTTTTACAAGAGCTTTTGACCCTTCAAACAATCTTAAAGAGGTCATTAAGACCCAAAAGGGACCAAAGGGGAGGAGTCAACTGTATGGGCAAGAAGAGTTCTTAGTAAAGTGATCTTTTGAAGAGGCTTTCAAGATGTCTTGAAGTTAAATGTATTTGTGTGAATAGTGTGAAAATATTATAAAATAATATCTTTCTCTTTTACACAAATGTAATACAATTAAAATGAAATGGAATGAACATAAGATAAACACATGAATTCTCAATGTTTGTTTACCCTTGATTTATAATTTGTTTCATAAGGGATACTGAACATATTTTATTAGCTTTAATACCTAGTGTTTTGATGTGCAGGACAAGATTTATTTGGAAATTGCCTATTCTACCCCACTTAGAACTAACGCGCCATTAATTTGATAAGTATTAACAGATACATAATTAGAAAAATAATCTCAAATACACGGACAAAAAAAGGAAAGATCATTATTTGAATTAAATTCCAAAGTGTTATTTATATACATACATATGTAAATAAGTGTATACATAGTGTAAAAAGAAACTGTGTTTCTTTAAAATCAATAAATTGAAAACAAATCCACATAATTATAAAAAAATGGCTTTTTTTTGTGTACGAATGACAAATATTGCTACAGGGTGCCTCATTTTCTGGAGTGTATGAAATTTGTTTTTTTTTTTTTTCTTTTAATGGATTTGAATAACTTTATTGTCAAAGATAAGAAATTCTGAAGAAATATTATAAATATGTCAATACGATGTCGAATTTGTTACTTGTCTCTTAACCCGTTAACTTTCAAATTCCATTGAAGGATTGCTACGATGTTGCTGGATTTAAACATCTAAGAAATCTAGCATGTTTCAGAAAAGTGCAATTCTAGAGCTTTTGGGTATCATTTGGAGCGAAATTTTTTTTAAATGTGAAAATCTAGTTTATCGCCGGCAAATTTCCTTGATGAACCTCTTAAATTAATAAAATCTATAACATAAATACAACACTATTTAAACCAATCAAAACACAACATTTCCTGCCTTAACTAAGTTTTTACACTGCCCACACAATTAGTGTACATTAGATTTAAATAATAAAATATTAAATTATATAATTTGTGTGTTTCTAATAATAAATTGTATGTGAAATTAAATTTAACAGTAACAAAAATGTTTGCATTTTATATAAATACACTACCTATTTGCAACACCGTTTAAAGAGTTTTTTAAGTAGACATCTTGCCTTTAAACTCTTTTACTAAGAGTCATATCCCTCTTATTGACTTCATAATAAAGAGCTGTCAGAAAAATTGAAATCTTAATAAAGAGTCAACAAAGAGCTATAAAAAAAAACAGCTGTGAATAATTTTATTTGTCAATGTGAATTTGTGTCTGCCTGATTTGATGATAACTTTTTCATTTAACGATCTTTTAAAACAACCAACGGAACGTGAAAAAATCGGGTCGTCAACGAAAATAAGAATTTCGATGACAATAAAAATGTTGTCAACAATGAATGTTTCACCATGTACGTGGAGAACCTTATGTTATTTAATCCTAATTAATTTTTAATTCATAGGTTTGCAATGAAATTTTTTAATTTTAATTTAAATAACACAAAAATACAGAACAAATAAATAAAAACTCAAAGACGATACAATTTCTAACGAAAAAATGCATTTCTATACTTTGTCTTAAGATAAAATAAATACTACTTCAAGATGAACTGTTAAGCCTTCATAAAAATGTTTTAATAAAAAACCTCTGAAAATGATCTTCAATATGTATTTGAAAGAGGAAAATGAACTACTCTCTTAATGCGCTATAAATATGGTCCATTTAAAGATGTTCTTAAGAGGTTCTTTAAAGAGCCAATATACAAATATTTATAAAAGAGTTATTTAAGATGTTAGAAAGACGTTTCCTTAATAGTTAAAACAAAAAACACTTTTGAAGAGCAAAGTAAAATGTTGTAAAGTGGAATGGTTTTAAAAAGATTGAATTAAGAGGAAGCTAAGAAATGTTAATTTTGTTTGGAGAACTCTTGAAGAGCTTATGTGTTGCTTGGGCAGTTGAGACCCCACCGCCTATCCTACTCGCACTTTACATCCAGCTTCCTACATTGTCATCGCCACCGAATTCGCCGTCCTCTGGTATGACTTCCAGTGGGCGGGAATTCAATGGATGCATTCAGCCACCCTATTCACACCCCCTCATTTTTTAAAAGAAAGTTTTGGAAATCTACAAAAAGAAACTCAAGTTCAAGACCGTATACATTTTTCCCCTCGAATAAAAGTAAAATTACTGTTGAGAAAATTGATGGGAAGTTAACTTCAATATTCAAAATGTCGGAGAGAAGAAATTGGCAGTAATTCCCCACTTCGCGATTTTACTCTATATCGTTGGACTTTTGCGCAGATTAAGGGATAAGGGACTAGCGTTAACATTCCATCTTATACAATTAATAATTTAGTAAAATATTTACGTTGGGCATTCAGCCATTCTCATACCGAGTCACATCTGCCATCGGGGACCAAGTGTCGCCCGTGCAACTTTTGGATTTGGACGTAGACACCTGTCTGTCACGTTGAATTATGTTTGTGTCGACCATCTGTCAACCGGGTAATTATTTATTCTTTTGTGGACCGCCCGTTACACATTTTCCACTTTGATTTGTGTCAACCTGCTTGGGTTGCTTTTCCAAAATACTTTAAGAGCAGGTCTCTGGTTGATGGAAACCAGGTATCTACCGAACTCTTAGAGCATTTTGGAGCCACAACAGAAAAGGAGTGATTAAAATGAATTAATGATAATGAATAGGCCAATGAAACTTTTTGTGGTAAAATTTACCGCAACAAATCCCACCCTTACCTCCTAGAAAATGTGCTTACAATTCTGTAACACATTTTCTAAGATATGCCCAGGTAATGAAAATGGTTTTTCCATCAAAAGAATAATTTAAAATCAAAAACAAAAATGTGCAATGAAAATCATCGATTTTACAAAAAAAAATAATTTACGTTACTTCTTAACCTTCGGATGCATCGGCATACGGTTTCAAATCTTTAACATGCCAAGTACCGCGTTCTTTACTATTACTATCTTCTAAGACATATGTCCAAGGTGACACACGCTTCTTTATGGTAAACGGACCGACAAACTTCGGTGCTAATTTGGCAGCATAATAATTCGCGGCATCCGACAACGTAAAGTTCCTACGCCAAACAATTTCGCCCGGGTAATATTGAACATCACGCCGTCGAAGATTGTAATTTTGAGCAGATCTTTTAGATGCTGCTTGCAATTTTTTTCCTATATCTAACCTGAGTTTCTTGAAACGGTCAGCGATATCCACCCGATCCTGAACATTTTCTGAACTATCTGTTATAACTGGTGCTTCCTGACATGAAGTCACCATATCCCTACCAAAATTCGCATAATAAGGATAAACTCCTAAAACCTCATGCAGTGACGTGCGAATAGCACACGCCACGTTGCTGAGTTGTGAATCCCACACTCTGTGGTTTTCAGCGACGTGAGCCCTCAACGTCGTCTTGAGAATCTGATTTATTCAGTCCGCAGGATTCGACTGCGGATGATAATGGGCTGTAAATTTGATGTGTGACCCGTACGCCTGGCAAAGCGCTTTCAGTTCCTTAGATCGGAACTGGGGACCGTTGTTACAGACGATCACCTTTGGGATGCCAAATAAAAGAAAAACATTATCTCCGAGTTCCCTTACTATAGACTTAGCAGTGGCCGACCACAACGCGAACAGTAGTGGAAACTTTGTAAAGTAATCCACTACCGTTAAAATATAAATAAAACCCCTACTTGATTCGGGGAGTGGGCCTACCAGATCAACGCAAATCATTTTCCACGGTTCCTAAATTCCTACCCTCTTAGTCATTAACCCAGCTAGTTTCTCATTCACCGGCTTTACTTGTTGGCAAACTTTACAACTCCTAACGTATTTGGTTATATCGGCCCTCATTTTTGGCCAGTAAAACTTTGCCCCGATTCTAGCAAAAGTTTTCCTAACTCCCATGTGACCTGCTAAAGGACCATCAAGGTATTCTTGTAAAATCCCTAATCTTTCATTTTTTCCTAACACTCTCTTCCATTCATGATTATTCTCATGTACTACTATATGATTAGCTTTGACAAGTTTGAACAAACGACCTTGCTCAACTCGCCAAGCTAGTAATCTAAGTGTATTCGCATTGATTTCTGAAATCATTTTCGCCACCCAAGGGTCTGAATTCTCATCTGAGATACCACCCAACTGTGGCACTCCTCAAGAAAGCATATCCGGAACAACATGCTCTTTTCCCTTACGGTGAATGATTTCGAAATCGAACTGTTGGAGCCTTACTGCCCAACGCGCTAACCTACCTTGCGGATCCTTAAGATTACTTAACCATACCAGGGAATAATGATCCGTCACACTGTAAACCGAACACCTTCGATATACGGTCGCAACTTTTCAATAGCCCATAATACAGCTAAGCACTCTTTCTCTGTTGTTGAGTAATTTCTCTCATTCCTATTTAAAGACCTACTAAGTTAACAGACAAACTTTTCTCCCTCATTAAAGTTCTGTGAAAGAACTGCACCGATGCTATAATCTGAGGCGTCTGTTTGTACGACAAAAGGTCGTTTAAAACCTGGGCAAGTGAGTATTGGTGCTGTCACCAAACACTCTTTTGCCTTCCTAAAACTATCCTCACATTCCTGAGTCCAAATGAACTTCCTATTCTTCTTTAATAAATCAGACAAAGGCCTAAGTAACTCTGTAAAATTTGGTACAAAACGACGGTACCATGAAACTGTCCCTATAAAACCCGTAACTTCTTTTACATTCCTCGGTGCTGGAATCCTAACCATGCTTTCTCTTTCTCTGGATCTACATGTAAACCATTTCGATCCACTATGTTACCTAAAAACTTCAGCGATGGCATGCAAAAATTGCATTTTTCCTTACTGACGTTTAATCCTGCTTCACTCAACCTTTTCATCACCTCATTCAGGATTTCAAGATGTTGTTTGAAATCTTCTGTAATGATAATGATGTCGTCTAAATAGACGAAAACGTATGGCTCGAGGTCCTAATTTTGTGTTCAACCATCGTTGTACACCCTAAACCTTCAGGCATTTTCCTAAAAGATTCCTCAATAAGATTTTCTAACTGTTTAATTTCCCTATCACTCAATTCAGAACGTTCTGTATAGAACAAATCGAAACCGGCTGTTCCGAAAAATTCCACTCACGTGACCTCAAATCCAGGACTATACCCGAGAGTGCCAAAAAATCTGCACCAAGGATCACTGTGTGTGGCAGAGTTGGTATCACAAGACAGTCAATCAGTACTGCCTTGTCCTCTACTATAATTGGAAGAGAGAGAGTTCCTAACGTCTCGGCACCTGTTCCGTCCGCTTACCGAACGCAGCCAACAGTGTCTGTCTTTAAAGAAAGACCTACATTTTGGAGAATACTCCAAGCATCCCTACCTATTATGGTTCTAGAAGCTCCTGAATCTAATAAACCTAAAAATTTAGAACCATAAATACTAATCCCTAAAAATGGTCTCCTATCACTATCGTTTGCCTCCAATGTAAAGCCTAAGTGAATTTGATTCACCAACTGGTTACCAGCAGGTAACCTATCTACTGTCTTCGGACATCCCACCCTGCTGGCGCAAGAGTCCGTTGCCCATTTCCCCAGCAGCGACGACAATTATGCATACTAACTCCTACCTGCCCACACCCAAAACAACGCCTAGCAGCGGAACACCTATTTGCAAAATGGCCAGACCCATTGCAATCATAACACCTAATCTATCAGTAAGTCATCGTAATTCGGTGGCAAGAACTCCAGCTTCAACTCCCTGACGAGTTCTGGCCACGAATTGACTGACATCCTAATTGCCCTAAACCAAATCAAAGCTTTTCCTACAAAAAGCTCTACTGCTGCCTTAAAAAGTTGGGGTTCCGAAATCACCCTAGCCTGACGAATCTCACTAACCGTTTCTAAAAACGAGTTCACTGAAGCACCACAGCGCTCACCAGTGAACTTCACATTCCATTTCGAAATGTTCATACATTTTTCGGAACTAACTAAAACTTGTACTACCACTGGACTGCTCATTTCCCTATTTTCTCCTTCTCTACTACCTGCCACTCCTAAACTCGTCGATGTACTGGCAGAAGGAGCTACCGACTTAATTTTCTGAGGTTCAGCTGAACGCTGCTTTTCAACCTCTGTTCCCTTATTCATTCCCTGTTCCTTTTTCTCTTTATTTATTTCCTCTTCCTTTCCTTCTTCTTCATCCTTCTCATCTTCTTCATCGTCCTCTAACTCTGCCATTGCCATGATGATTTTATTTTTCAAAGCCTGCCTACTTTTATCCTGAGATTCACTCTCCGGTAAGCTCCTATCCAACCTACGCAAAGCCCATTCAACCTTTGTGAGTATTTTCAAATATTCCTTAGAAGTTTCCGACTTCGGAGGATTTTCTAAAAGTTTCCCTATTTCTCCTAATTTCTTCTCAACCGCCGTAAAATCCTGTTCAAAGTTGAACGGATAAGCGGGAGGAGTAAAAGAGTTCCTACACTCCAGTTTTAAAACCATCCTAAGCGCTTTGCGCATCTCTTCTACTGTCCCTACAGATAATCCCCTGAATTCTACCTCATACGTTATTTCGTCTTGCGACAACCTATTAATCTGACAAGTTTCCATTTCAAAAGTTAAAAAAAAATTATTTTAAGGCGAAAAAAAAAAATGTAATTTAAAAAAGCAAACGAAATTGTTAACCTAAATTAAAGGTGAATCTTAAACTCGAAAAAAAGTATACGAGTTAAGAACAAATCAAAAACTAAAAGTAAGTTGAAAATAAAATCAAACTAAATAATCCTTTTCAAAAAAAATCGTTAAATTCGATTTCCTCCTAAGTACTTAGTACGAAACAATTAACTCGACTGTCGAAACGTTAAAAGATATCAAATTTATTATCACCACACAAAAATAGATTAAACACGATTAAAAAAGTATTAAAAAAAATAGTAGCAACAAAAAAAATACCGACCCTGCACTAAACCTGCACTGCACTACACTACGTTATGTTACGTAACCTACGATGTCAAAATTATTAGGTCCGTTCCTTTACTTTAAATTTCTGTGATTTTCTGTGCATTTGTGTGATTTTCAGTCCAAAGCCGTTCCCGTACTCAATAATTTGACAGTTTTTAACAAAAAAACAACGCTCACGAGAGAGTTAATAATTTCCACTGCCTGTGATTTTCAGTCCGAGAAATTTCTTCGGACTGAAAATCACAGCACAGCTAAATTTCATTTTGTGAGCAAAAGAATGAAAGCCAAACATCGTGTCCAGCACATTAGGTAATACGGATTTTGGTTGAATTTGCGTTCCCGTACTTTTGCACAGTTTTGATATTTTTGAGAATATTTCAACGTTGCTCTCCAAAATCTGACAGTTCGTGATTTTGTGTGCACAAAGTAAAGGATCGGACCTATTATATTTTTTGTAACCACAAAATGGTTGGTCTGAAAGAGACCACACTATTCTTTATCCAATAAATTTAATTTATATAAAAAGCAAAAAGAATCAAAATATGTTAAAGTAAATTTATTAAGTAGCAAATAGAGAATATATCTCACTTAATCAAAATTACAAAATGTATGGAAAAACAAATAAAAGAAACCTTACCCGACTTAATCACTTCACTGTTGTATTGTTTTGTTTACTTTGTCCACAGATCCTACCGATGTATGAATGAATGTTGTATGCCTGTACTTTATCTATGTATCTCTAAATCCAACTCCAACCTGTTGCACTTTTGTTTTGTAGGTATTTTGTACCTAGCAAAATAAAAAACACACCAAGTAAATGTCTTATAAAAAGATAAAAACAATAAACACTTCCCTAAATGTACAGAACAAAACAATCAATGCAATTCTTGTAACAAAAAAAAAAACCGATAAACAAAGGGGAGCCCCACGTTTGGACGCCAAATGTTGCGAAATTATTTTAACGCGAATTTAGGATGAGTATTAACGTTAAGATGGCGGGATTTTAATCCGCAAAACACAAACGGATTTACGAATCCAACAAAATGAATAACAAGCGAATAATTTACAAATTAATTCTTGCACGATACCGGCGTGCGTCGCGACAAAGGAAAATATAAAAGCAAATGACAACTTTCAAATGGACGATGGGCGCGTCTAACGAAATTTCAACCGGTAGCACAAAAGGTGCTGCCACCACGGTAGCTCAGTGATGGGTGGGTTCAGTAAAAAAAAACAATGATTTTATTTATTGAATATCGGGTTCGATTAATAAAAGAAGAATGATAAAAAAAAGGTATATAAATAAAAAAAATGTAATGTGAAGTACAGGGTGTACTTGCACAAAAAGGGCGCCAGCGATTTTTTTTTTAAAGAAAGGAAATCACAAACCTTTTTGGAGCGGATAACCACGAAAATGAATTTTTGGAAATAAAAGAAAGAATTTAAACTCTTAAAAGAAGAATTTTTTTTTATTGAACTTAAATTTTGCTTGGGAAACCTTTCAAGTAGGATTAAAACCCAAAGCCTTATTTATTAACTCGGTTTAGCGGCAGCGTAAAGTTACTCCGACTTTACAACGCCTCTAAACCTGGAAAGCTTATTTAAAAAAAAAATATACCAGGAATAGAGGCGGAGTAAGCTAAAACTGGTTCATAAGGGGTTTAAAGCCGGAGTAAAGCCGTTTTAGTATCTAAATGTCAATTTGACATGCCATCGTCTGAAATTTACAAAGAGGAGTGCAAACAATTTTTTTCATTTTGGTTACTACGAAAGAGTGGATATATATTTTATATTAATACATCATTTAAATTCTTTAAACGGTTTAACATTACTGGAAGAAGGAGAAGGCCAAAGCAGTACAAAACTCGTTTAGATCCCATGACACTGAGGGATGATAAGTTGTCGGAGAAATATCTATGAACATAAAGAAAAATAATTATTTTTGTCAGTTGTAATATTTTTTTTACCAAAATATTCCTACAATAATAACTGTACCAATAACAAAACAACTTAAACGAATAATAATGGAAATCAGCTGAGGTTTGTTTACGTTTATTATAACTAGAGTTTTAGATTGGTGATTTTTTTGATAGAATATTTGACACAAGGCAGGCGTAACTAAAACGGATGAGAAAATATTTTATAAATATGGATTGGTTTGACGTGGCGTAAGCCCGGAGTAAGTGCTTCGACTCGGTTTAACTATTCCGAGATTGAACCGAGTATTAGTGAAATCTAATAAATACGGCTGTAGATCTATTAGAAACTGTTAGAACAAAAGAGCTAAACAAAAGAAGATGGACTGTTACTGCTTTTCCCCGAAAGAACAAAACGGTTTTTAACGGGTCGCGAGTTCCACTTTGTCGGAAATATACTCGAAAGCAAAAACAAAAAAAGAAACGCACAATTCTAATATAAGATATCAATATATACTTAGCTTATAATTTTTCTCCTGCCAATTTCTCGCTCCTATCTCCAATCAATTTCCCTCCTCTTTTCTTTCTGCCTTTTTCCCAAACTTTCTCCACCAATTTTCACAACACTTTTTTAAATGTTTTCACAACCTTTTTCAGTAATGAAAACTTCCAAAAAAAATTTAAAAAAACTACACTCAAATTTCTTTTTCTTTCGCTTTTCAAAAATTTCTTTTTTTCGCCAATTTTCTTTCAGAACCTCCAGTTCACTCTATAGACGGGTAAGAAGTGCCCTTTCAGGCTTTGACCTTGCCTGGACGACCGCTTCCTTTTTGCCAATGCCCAAGTGCTTTCGGCCAATCAGAAAGCATGGGTTTCGGTCGCGTCATCATTCAGCTACACCCCGCATATTTGCGGGAGTGAGCGAACGCAGTTGAGACCCCACCGCCTATCCTACTCACACTTTACACCCAGCTTCCTGCATTATCATCGCCACTGAATTCGCCGTCCTCTGGTATGACTTCCAGTGGGCGGGAATTCAATGGATGCATTCAGCCACCCTATTCACACCCCCTTATTTTTTAAAAGAAAGTTTTGGAAATCTACAAAAAGAAACTCAAGTTCAAGACCGTATACATTTTTCCCCTCGAATAAAAGTAAAATTACTGTTGAGAAAATTGATGGGAAGCTAACTTCAATATTCAAAATGTCGGAAAGAAGAAATTGGCAGTAATTCCCTACTTCGCGATTTTACTCTATATCGTTGGACTTTTGCGCAGATTAAGGGATAAGGGACTAGCGTTAACATTCCATCTTATACAATTAATAATTTAGTAAAATATTTACGTTGGGCATTCAGCCATTCTCATACCGAGTCCCATCTGCCATCGGGGACCAAGTGTCGCCCGTGCAACTTTTGGATTTGGACGTAGACCATCTGTCAACCAGCTAATTATTTATTCTTTTGTGGACCGCCCGTCACACATTTTCCACTTTGATTTGTGTCAACCTGCTTGGGTTGCTTTTCCAAAATACTTTAAGAGCAGGTCTCTGGTTGATGAAAACCAGGTATCTACCGAAATCTAAGAGCATTTTGGAGCCACAACAGAAAAGGAGTGATTAAAATGAATTAATGATAATGAATAGGCCAATGAAACTTTTTGTGGTAAAATTTACCGCAACAAATCCCACCCTTACATCCTAGAAAATGTGCTTACAATTCTGTAACACATTTTCTAAGATATGCACAGGTAATGAAAATGGTTTTTCCATCAAAAGAATAATTTAAAATCAAAAACAAAAATGTACAATGAAAATCATCGATTTTACAAACAAAATAATTTACGTTACTTCTTAACCTTCGGATGCATCGGCATACGGTTTCAAATCTTTAACATGCCAAGTACCGCGTTCTTTACTATTACTATCTTCTAAGACATATGTCCAAGGTGACACACGCTTCTTTATGGTAAACGGACCGACAAACTTCGGTGCTAATTTGGCAGCATAATAATTCGCGGCATCCGACAACGTAAAGTTCCTACGCCAAACAATTTCGCCCGGGTAATATTGAACATCACGCCGTCGAAGATTGTAATTTTGCGCAGATCTTTTAGATGCTGCTTGCAATTTTTTTCTATATCTAACCTGAGTTCCTTGAAACGTTCAGCGATCGCCACCCGATCCTGAACATTTTCTGAACTATCTGTTATAACTGGTGCTTCCTGACATGAAGTCACCATATCCCTACCAAAATTCGCATAATAAGGAGAAACTCCTAAAACCACATGCTGTGACGTGCGAATAGCACACGCCACGTTGCTGAGTTGTGAATCCCACACTCTGTGGTTTTCAGCGACATAAGCCCTCAACGTCGTCTTGAGAATCTGATTTATTCTCTCCGCAGGATTCGCCTGCGGATGATAATGGGCTGTAAATTTGATGTGTAACCCGTACGCCTGGTAAAGCACTTTCAGTTCCTTAGATCGGAACTGGGGACCGTTGTTACAGACGATCACCTTTGGGATGCCAAATAAAAGAAAAACATTATCTTCGAGTTCCCTAACTATAGACTTAGCAGTGGCCGACCACAACGCGAACAGTAGTGGAAACTTTGTAAAGTAATCCACTACCGTTAAAATATAAATAAAACCCCTACTTGATTTGGGGAGCGGGCCTACCAGATCAACGCAAATCATTTCCCACAGTTCCTTAATTCCTACCCTCTCAGTCATTAACCCAGCTGGTTTCTCATTCACCGGCTTTACTTGTTGGCAAACTTTACAACTCCTAACGTATTTGGTTATATCGGCCCTCATTTTTGGCCAGTAAAACTTTGCCCCGATTCTGGCAAAAGTTTTCCTAACTCCCATGTGACCTGCTAAAGGACCATCAAGGTATTCCTGTAAAATTCCTAATCTTTCATTTTTCCCTAACATTCTCTTCCATTCATGATTATTCTCATGTACTACTATATGATTAGCTTTGACAAGTTTGAACAAACGATCTTGCTCAAATCGCCAAGCTAGTAATCTAAGTGTATTCGCATTGATTTCTGAAATCATTTTCGCCACCCAAGGGTCTGAATTCTCATCTGAGATACCACCCAACTGTGGCACTCCTCAAGAAAGCATATCCGGAACAACATGCTCTTTGCCCTTACGGTGAATTATTTCGAAATCAAACTGTTGGAGCCTTACTGCCCAACGCGCTAACCTACCCTGCGGATCCTTAAGATTACTTAACCATACCAGGGAATAATGATCCGTCACAACTGTAAACCGAACACCTTCGATATACGGTCGCAACTTTTCAATAGCCCATAATACAGCTAAGCACTCTTTCTCTGTTGTTGAGTAATTTCTCTCATTCCTATTTAAAGACCTACTAAGTTAACAGACAACCTTTTCTCCCTCATTAAAGTTCTGTGAAATAACTGCACCGATGCTATAATCTGAGGCGTCTGTTTGTACGACAAAAGGTCGTTTAAAACCTGGACAAGTGAGTATTGGTGCTGTCACCAAACACTCTTTTGCCTTCCTAAAACTATCCTCACATTCCTGAGTCCAAATGAACTTCCTATTCTTCTTTAATAAATCAGACAAAAGCCTAAGTAACTCTGCAAAATTTGGTACAAAACGACAGTACCATGAAACTGTCCCTATAAAACTCCTAACTTCTTTTACATTCCTCGGTGCTGGAATCCTAACCATGCTTTCTCTTTCTCTGGATCTACATGTAAACCATTTCGATCCACTATGTTACCTAAAAACTTCAGCGATGGCATCCAAAAATTGCATTTTTCCTTACTGACGTTTAATCCTGCTTCACTCAACCTTTTCATCACCTCATTCAGGATTTCAAGATGTTGTTTGAAATCTTCTGTAATGATAATGATGTCGTCTAAATAGACGAAAACGTATGGCTTGAGGTCCTAATTTTGTGTTCAACCATCGTTGTACACCCTTGACCTATCACCTATCACTACCGTTTGCCTCCAATGTAAAGCCTAAGTGAATCTGATTCACCAACTGGTTACCAGCAGGTAACCTATCTACTGTCTTCGGACATCCCACCCTGCTGGCGCAAGAGTCCGTTGCCCATTTCCCGAACAGCGACGACAATTATGCCTACTAAATCCTACCTGCCCACACTCAAAACAACGCCTAGCAGCGGAACACCTATTTACAAAATGGCCAGACCCATTGCAATTATAACACCTAACTGCAGATTGTCCCTGACGAATAGTTCCGTTGTTCTCAGCAACAACCGAAACTACAAGAAATTCCCTACCTACATATATATGCTAGTTCCGGTTCTAGCAAGTTCCTATTATTCCTAACACTGGGTGGTGGAACATACGACTCCACATTTGCCCTAACCGCTTCTAAACTCCTACCTGAAGCAACCAAATCGGCAACACAAGTTGGTTTCGTTAAACCAATCTGAGTTTGGTAGAAAGGTGTCAAGTTCCGTTGAATCATTGACAACTTCCTACTTTCCGAGATGGGATCTGTTAACCTACCAAACAAATTCTGCATCGTCGCCACATAAACACCGATGGACTCATCGTTGCCTTGTGTGCGACGGCTAATCTCATCTATCAGTAAGTCATCGTAATTCGGTGGCAAGAACTCCAGCTTCAACTCTCTGACGAGTTCTGGCCACGAATCGACTGACATCCTAATTGCCCTAAACCAAATTAAAGCTTTTCCTACAAAAAGCTCTACCGCTGCCTTAAAATGTTGGGGTTCCGAAATCCCCCTAGCCTGACGAATCTCACAAACCGTTTCTAAAAACGAGTTCACTGAAGCACCACAGCGCTCACCAGTGAACTTCACATTCCATTTCGAAATGTTCATACATTTTTCGGAACTAACTAAAACTTGTCCTACCATTGGACTGCTCATTTCCCTATTTTCTCCTACTCCACTACCTGCCACTCCTAAACTCGTCGATGTACTGGCAATTAAAAAAGTATTTAAAAAAGCATTAAAAAAAATAGTATTAACAAAAAAAATACCGACCCTGCACTAAACCTGCACTGCACTACACTACGTTATGTTACGTAACCTACGATGTCAAAATTATTAGGTCCGTTCCTTTACTTTAAATTTCTGTGATTTTCTGTGCATTTGTGTGATTTTCAGTCCAAAGTCGTTTCTGTACTCAATAATTTGACAGTTTTTAACAAAAAAAAACAACGCTCACGAAAGAGTAAATAATTTCCCCTGCCTGTGATTTTCAGTCCGAGAAATTTCTTCGGACTGAAAATCACAGCACAGCAAAATGGCATTTTGAGAGCAAAACAATGAAAGCCAAACATCGTGCCGTACTTGTCCAGCACATTAGGTAATACGGATTTTGGTGGAATTTGCGTTCCCGTACTTTTGCACAGTTTTGATATTTTTGAGAATATTTCAACGTTGCTCTCCAAAATCTGACAATTCGTGATTTTCTGTGCACAAAGTAAAGGATCGGACCTATTATATTTTTTGTAACCACAAAATGGTTGGTCTGAAATTTAATTTATATAAAAGAAAAAAGAATCAAAATATGTTAAAGTAAATTGATTGAGTAGCAAATAGAGAATATATCTCACTTAATCAAAATTACAATATTGTTGTATTTTACTAAGGGTTCACAAATAAAACTTATTTCCTTTATTCAAACTGAAACTGCAATTAATTCACAAAATAAAACGCTTTTTATTTCAAATACTTTTCTTTTATTATAACCAAGCACAAGTATGCAACTCTTTATTCACACTGACATTTATTCATTCACTTCAAAATCAAACTGCCCTTTTTGGACTGGTGACCCTGTATTTATATCCGAAAAAAAGGGTTCTGGATTCTGCTAGATGATTCTTTTTCGTTTAGGATTGATCGTCCCGATTTAATCCATTATTCCCACCGTTTTAACGATGTAAACGGTCGCAGTGTACTACTTTAAGCTTACCCCTTACTCCTCTCTGAATGCGGTAAACCACATCATTGATTCGCTTCACAACGGTATATGGGCCTTCCCAGTTTTGTTGTAGTTTAAGTGAGAGTCCCTTTTGTCGGTGAGGATTGTAAAACCACACCAGGTCTCCTTCTTGGAATCCCATCGTTGTTGCACGGGCGTCGTACAGTGTTTTCATCCTATCACTAGCGGTTTTTATGTGTTTCCTTGTCCGTTGATGAATGTCAATGAGTCTTTGTTTGAGGTTATCCACATATTCATCTGACCTTTCCGGTTCCATGGTATGGCATCCAAATTTGACTTCACTGGGCAGCCGTATTGTTGTGCCAAACAGGATTTCCGATGGTGTATGTCCTGTTGAACTATGAACCGCACTGCGATAGGCCATCAAGAACAATGGAATATGGCGGTCCCAGTCTCGTTTGTAGTCACCTACAACCTTAGACAGATGTTCTTTAAGAGTCCTGTTGAATCGTTCTACCATCCCATCAGATTGTGGATGAAGCGGTGTTGTCCTCGTCTTCTTGGTTCCAAGGAAAGAGCAAACCTCCTGAAAGATGTTAGATTCGAAGTTCCTTCCTTGGTCAGAATGCAGTTCCAAAGGTACGCCGAACCTGCTCACCCAATTGAAGATAATCTGATCAACAACTGTTTTAGTTTCTTGATTTGGGATGGCAAATGCCTCAGGCCACTTGCTGCAGTAATCCATGACTACAAGGATGTATCGGTTTCCGCTGTTGGTCTCCGGAAACGGACCTGCGACATCTACTGCTATTCTTTCGAAAGGTGTGCCCACATTGTACTGTTGCATTTTACTTTGAAGCTTCCTACCTGGTCCCTTGGTAGCAGCACAAGTATCATATTTTCGGCACCATTTTTCGACATCATCTCTTGCATGTAGCCAGTAGAAACGTTGTCGTATCTTCTCCAGCGTTTTATTGACTCCCAAATGACCTCCAGATGCTCCATCATGCATCTCTCGGGGAACGTCATTAACCTTTGACACCCTGCTGGCGCAAGAGTCCGTTGCCCATTTCCGGAAACAGCGACGACAATTATGCCTACTAACTCCTACCTGCCCACACTCAAAACAACGCCTAGCAGCGGAACACCTATTTACAAAATGGCCAGACCCATTGCAATTATAACACCTAACTGCAGATTGTCCCTGACGAATAGTTCCGTTGTTCTCAGCAACAACCGAAACTACAGGAAATTCCCTACCTACATATATATGCTGGTTCCGGTTCTAGCAAGTTCCTTTTATTCCTAACACTGGGTGGTGGAACATACGACTCCACATTTGCCCTAACCGCTTCTTAACTCCTACCTGATGCAACCAAATCGTCAACACAAGTTGGTTTCGTTAAACCAAGCTGAGTTTGGTAGAAAGGTGTCAAGTTCCGTTGAATCATTGACAACTTCCTACTTTCCGAGATGGGATCTGTTAACCTACCAAACAAATTGACGAATCTCACAAACCGTTTCTAAAAACGAGTTCACTGAAGCACCACAGCGCTCACCAGTGAACTTCACATTCCATTTCGAAATGTTCATACATTTTTCGGAACTAACTAAAACTTGTCCTACCACTGGACTGCTCATTTCCCTATTTTCTCCTTCTCTACTACCTGCCACTCCTAAACTCGTCGATGTACTGGCAGAAGGAACTACCGACTTAATTTTCTGAGGTTCAGCTGAACGCTGCTTTTCAACCTCTGTTCCCTTATTCATTCCCTGTTCCTTTTTCTCTTTATTTATTTCCTCTTCCTTTCCTTCTTCTTCATCCTTCTCATCTTCTTCATCGTCCTCTAACTCTGCCATTGCCATGATGATTTTATTTTTCAAAGCCTGCCTACTTTTATCCTGAGATTCACTCTCCGGTAAGCTCCTATCCAACCTACGCAAAGCCCATTCAACCTTTGTGAGTATTTTTAAATATTCCTTAGAAGTTTCCGACTTCGGAGGATTTTCTAAAAGTTTCCCTATTTCTCCTAATTTCTTCTCAACCGCCGTAAAATCCTGTTCAAAGTTGAACGGATAAGCGGGAGGAGTAAAAGAGTTCCTACACTCCAGTTTTAAAACCATCCTAAGCGCTTTGCGCATCTCTTCTACTGTCCCTACAGGTAATCCCCTGAATTCTACCTCATACGTTATTTCGTCTTGCGACAACCTATTAATCTGACAAGTTTCCATTTCAAAAGTTAAACAAAAATTATTTTAAGGCGAAAAAAAAAAATGTAATTTAAAAAAGCAAACGAAATTGTTAACCTAAATTAAAGGTGAATCTTAAACTCGAAAAAAAGTATACGAGTTAAGAACAAATCAAAAACTAAAAGTAAGTTGAAAATAAAATCAAACTAAATAATCCTTTTCAAAAAAAATCGTTAAATTCGATTTCCTCCTAAGTACTTAGTACGAAACAATTAACTCGACTGTCGAAACGTTAAAAGATATCAAATTTATTATCACCACACAAAAATAGATTAAACACGATTAAAAAAGTATTAAAAAAAAATAGTAGCAACAAAAAAAATACCGACCCTGCACTAAACCTGCACTGCACTACACTACGTTATGTTACGTAACCTACGATGTCAAAATTATTAGGTCCGTTCCTTTACTTTAAATTTCTGTGAATTTCTGTGCATTTGTGTGATTTTCAGTCCAAAGCCGTTCCCGTACTCAATAATTTGACAGTTTTTAACAAAAAAACAACGCTCACGAGAGAGTTAATAATTTCCACTGCCTGTGATTTTCAGTCCGAGAAATTTCTTCGGACTGAAAATCACAGCAAAAAAAAAAAATGAGCAAAAGAATGAAAGCCAAACATCGTGTCCAGCACATTAGGTAATTCGGATTTTGGTTGAATTTGCGTTCCCGTACTTTTGCACAGTTTTGATATTTTTGAGAATATTTCAACGTTGCTCTCCAAAATCTGACAGTTCGTGATTTTCTGTGCACAAAGTAAAGGATCGGACCTATTATATTTTTTGTAACCACAAAATGGTTGGTCTGAAAGAGACCACACTATTCTTTATCCAATAAATTTAATTTATATAAAAAGCAAAAAGAATCAAAATATGTTAAAGTAAATTTATTAAGTAGCAAATAGAGAATATATCTCACTTAATCAAAATTACAAAATGTATGGAAAAACAAATAAAAGAAACCTTACTCGACTTAATCACTTCACTGTTGTATTGTTTTGTTTACTTTGTCCACAGATCCTACCGATGTATGAATGAATGTTGTATGCCTGTACTTTATCTATGTATCTCTAAATCCAACTCCAACCTGTTGCACTTTTGTTTTGTAGGTATTTTGTACCTAGCAAAATAAAAAACACACCAAGTAAATGTCTTATAAAAAGATAAAAACAATAAACACTTCCCTAAATGTACAGAACAAAACAATCAATGCAATTCTTGTAACAAAAAAAAAAATCCGATAAACAAAGGGGAGCCCCACGTTTGGACGCCAAATGTTGCGAAATTATTTTAACGCGAATTTAGGATGAGTATTA
Organism: Melangyna quadrimaculata; assembly: GCA_949320155.1. Taxonomy (NCBI): domain Eukaryota; kingdom Metazoa; phylum Arthropoda; class Insecta; order Diptera; family Syrphidae; genus Melangyna; species Melangyna quadrimaculata. The sequence goes on from OX439486.1 coordinate 26,028,622, forward strand.
ACGTTAAGATAGCGGGATTTTAATCCGCAAAACACAAACGGATTTACGAATCCAACAAAATGAATAACAAGCGAATAATTTACAAATTAATTCTTGCACGATACCGGCGTGCGTCGCGACAAAGGAAAATATAAAAGCAAATGACAACTTTCAAATGGACGATGGGCGCGTCTAACGAAATTTCAACCGGTAGCACAAAAGGTGCTGCCACCACGGTAGCTCAGTGATGGGTGGGTTCAGTAAAAAAAACCAATGATTTTATTTATTGAATATCGGGTTCGATTAATAAAAGAAGAATGATAAAAAAAAGGTATATAAATAAAAAAAATGTAATGTAAAGTACAGGGTGTACTTGCACAAAAAGGGCGCCAGCGATTTTTTTTTTAAAGAAAGGAAATCACAAACCTTTTTGGAGCGGATAACCACGAAAATGAATTTTTGGAAATAAAAGAAAGAATTTAAACTCTTAAAAGAAGAATTTTTTTTTATTGAACTTAAATTTTGCTTGGGAAACCTTTCAAGTAGGATTAAAACCCAAAGCCTTATTTATTAACTCGGTTTAGCGGCAGCGTAAAGTTACTCCGACTTTACAACGCCTCTAAACCTGGAAAGCTTATTTAAAAACAAAATATACCAGGAATAGAGGCGGAGTAAGCTAAAACTGGTTCATAAGGGGTTTAAAGCCGGAGTAAAGCCGTTTTAGTATCTAAATGTCATTTTGACATGCCATCGTCTGAAATTTACAAAGAGGAGTGCAAACAATTTTTTTCATTTTGGTTACTACGAAAGAGTGGATATATATTTTATATTAATACATCATTTAAATTCTTTAAACGGTTTAACATTACTGGAAGAAGGAGAAGGCCAAAGCAGTACAAAACTCGTTTAGATCCCATGACACTGAGGGATGATAAGTTGTCGGAGAAATATCTATGAACATAAACAAAAATAATTATTTTTGTCAGTTGTAATATTTTTTTTACCAAAATATTCCTACAATAATAACTGTACCAATAACAAAACAACTTAAACGAATAATAATGGAAATCAGCTGAGGTTTGTTTACGTTTATTATAACTAGAGTTTTAGATTGGTGATTTTTTTGATAGAATATTTGACACAAGGCAGGCGTAACTAAAACGGATGAGAAAATATTTTATAAATATGGATTGGTTTGACGTGGCGTAAGCCCGGAGTAAGTGCTTCGACTCGGTTTAACTATTCCGAGATTGAACCGAGTATTAGTGAAATCTAATAAATACGGCTGTAGATCTTTTAGAAACTGTTAGAACAAAAGAGCTAAACAAAAGAAGATGGACTGTTACTGCTTTTCCCCGAAAGAACAAAACGGTTTTTAACGGGTCGCGAGTTCCACTTTGTCGGAAATATACTCGAAAGCAAAAACAAAAAAAGAAACGCACAATTCTAATATAAGATATCAATATATACTTAGCTTATAATTTTTCTCCTGCCAATTTCTCGCTCCTATCTCCAATCAATTTCCCTCCTCTTTTCTTTCTGCCTTTTTCCCAAACTTTCTCCACCAATTTTCACAACACTTTTTTAAATGTTTTCACAACCTTTTTCAGTAATGAAAACTTCCAAAAAAAATTTAAAAAAACTACACTCAAATTTCTTTTTCTTTCGCTTTTCAAAAATTTCTTTTTTTCGCCAATTTTCTTTCAGAACCTCCAGTTCACTCTATAGACGGGTAAGAAGTGCCCTTTCAGGCTTTGACCTTGCCTGGACGACCGCTTCCTTTTTGCCAATGCCCAAGTGCTTTCGGCCAATCAGAAAGCGTGGGTTTCGGTCGCGTCATCATTCAGCTACACCCCGCATATTTGCGGGAGTGAGCGAACGCAGTTGAGACCCCACCGCCTATCCTACTCGCACTTTACACCCAGCTTCCTGCATTATCATCGCCACTGAATTCGCCGTCCTCTGGTATGACTTCCAGTGGGCGGGAATTCAATGGATGCATTCAGCCACCCTATTCACACCCCCTTATTTTTTAAAAGAAAGTTTTGGAAATCTACAAAAAGAAACTCAAGTTCAAGACCGTATACATTTTTCCCCTCGAATAAAAGTAAAAATACTGTTGAGAAAATTGATGGGAAGCTAACTTCAATATTCAAAATGTCGGAAAGAAGAAATTGGCAGTAATTCCCTACTTCGCGATTTTACTCTATATCGTTGGACTTTTGCGCAGATTAAGGGATAAGGGACTAGCGTTAACATTCCATCTTATACAATTAATAATTTAGTAAAATATTTACGTTGGGCATTCAGCCATTCTCATACCGAGTCCCATCTGCCATCGGGGACCAAGTGTCGCCCGTGCAACTTTTGGATTTGGACGTAGACCATCTGTCAACAAGCTAATTATTTATTCTTTTGTGGACCGCCCGTCACACATTTTCCACTTTGATTTGTGTCAACCTGCTTGGGTTGCTTTTCCAAAATACTTTAAGAGCAGGTCTCTGGTTGATGAAAACCAGGTATCTACCGAAATCTAAGAGCATTTTGGAGCCACAACAGAAAAGGAGTGATTAAAATGAATTAATACTAATGAATAGGCCAATGAAACTTGTTGTGGTAAAATTTACCGCAACAAATCCCACCCTTACATCCTAGAAAATGTGCTTACAATTCTGTAACACATTTTCTAAGATATGCACAGGTAATGAAAATGGTTTTTCCATCAAAAGAATAATTTAAAATCAAAAACAAAAATGTACAATGAAAATCATCGATTTTACAAACAAAATAATTTACGTTACTTCTTAACCTTCGGATGCATCGGCATACGGTTTCAAATCTTTAACATGCCAAGTACCGCGTTCTTTACTATTACTATCTTCTAAGACATATGTCCAAGGTGACACACGCTTCTTTATGGTAAACGGACCGACAAACTTCGGTGCTAATTTGGCAGCATAATAATTCGCGGCATCCGACAACGTAAAGTTCCTACGCCAAACAATTTCGCCCGGGTAATATTGAACATCACGCCGTCGAAGATTGTAATTTTGCGCAGATCTTTTAGATGCTGCTTGCAATTTTTTTCTATATCTAACCTGAGTTCCTTGAAACGTTCAGCGATCGCCACCCGATCCTGAACATTTTCTGAACTATCTGTTATAACTGGTGCTTCCTGACATGAAGTCACCATATCCCTACCAAAATTCGCATAATAAGGAGAAACTCCTAAAACCACATGCTGTGACGTGCGAATAGCACACGCCACGTTGCTGAGTTGTGAATCCCACACTCTGTGGTTTTCAGCGACATAAGCCCTCAACGTCGTCTTGAGAATCTGATTTATTCTCTCCGCAGGATTCGCCTGCGGATGATAATGGGCTGTAAATTTGATGTGTAACCCGTACGCCTGGTAAAGCACTTTCAGTTCCTTAGATCGGAACTGGGGACCGTTGTTACAGACGATCACCTTTGGGATGCCAAATAAAAGAAAAACATTATCTTCGAGTTCCCTAACTATAGACTTAGCAGTGGCCGACCACAACGCGAACAGTAGTGGAAACTTTGTAAAGTAATCCACTACCGTTAAAATATAAATAAAACCCCTACTTGATTTGGGGAGCGGGCCTACCAGATCAACGCAAATCATTTCCCACAGTTCCTTAATTCCTACCCTCTCAGTCATTAACCCAGCTGGTTTCTCATTCACCGGCTTTACTTGTTGGCAAACTTTACAACTCCTAACGTATTTGGTTATATCGGCCCTCATTTTTGGCCAGTAAAACTTTGCCCCGATTCTGGCAAAAGTTTTCCTAACTCCCATGTGACCTGCTAAAGGACCATCAAGGTATTCCTGTAAAATTCCTAATCTTTCATTTTTCCCTAACATTCTCTTCCATTCATGATTATTCTCATGTACTACTATATGATTAGCTTTGACAAGTTTGAACAAACGATCTTGCTCAAATCGCCAAGCTAGTAATCTAAGTGTATTCGCATTGATTTCTGAAATCATTTTCGCCACCCAAGGGTCTGAATTCTCATCTGAGATACCACCCAACTGTGGCACTCCTCAAGAAAGCATATCCGGAACAACATGCTCTTTGCCCTTACGGTGAATTATTTCGAAATCAAACTGTTGGAGCCTTACTGCCCAACGCGCTAACCTACCCTGCGGATCCTTAAGATTACTTAACCATACCAGGGAATAATGATCCGTCACAACTGTAAACCGAACACCTTCGATATACGGTCGCAACTTTTCAATAGCCCATAATACAGCTAAGCACTCTTTCTCTGTTGTTGAGTAATTTCTCTCATTCCTATTTAAAGACCTACTAAGTTAACAGACAACCTTTTCTCCCTCATTAAAGTTCTGTGAAAGAACTGCACCGATGCTATATTCTGAGGCGTCTGTTTGTACGACAAAAGATCGTTTAAAACCTAGGCAAGTGAGTATTGGTGCTGTCACCAAACACTCTTTTGCCTTCCTAAAACTATCCTCACATTCCTGAGTCCAAATGAACTTCCTATTCTTCTTTAATAAATCAGACAAAGGCCTAAGTAACTCTGCAAAATTTGGTACAAAACGACGGTACCATGAAACTGTCCCTATAAAACTCCTAACTTCGTTTACATTCCTCGGTGCTGGAATCCTAACCATGCTTTCTCTTTCTCTGGATCTACATGTAAACCATTTCGATCCACTATGTTACCTAAAAACTTCAGCGATGGCATGCAAAAATTGCATTTTTCCTTATTGACGTTTAATCCTGCTTCACTCAACCTTTTCATCACCTCATTCAGGATTTCAAGATGTTGTTTGAAATCTTCTGTAATGATAATGATGTCGTCTAAATAGACGAAAACGTATGGCTTGAGGTCCTAATTTTGTGTTCAACCATCGTTGTACACCCTAAACCTTCAGGCATTTTCCTAAAAGATTCCTCAATAAAATTTTCTAACTGTTTAATTTCCCTATAACTCAATTCAGAACGTTCTGTAATAGAAGAAATCGAAACCGGCTGTTCCGAAAAATTCCACTCACGTGACCTCAAATCCGGAACTATACCCGAGAGTGCCAAAAAATCTGCACCAAGGATCACTGTGTGTGGCAGAGTTGGTATCACAAGACAGTCAATCAGTACTGCCTTGTCCTCTACTATAATTGGAAGAGAGAGAGTTCCTAACGTCTCGGCACCTGTTCCGTCCGCTTACCGAACGCAGCCAACAGTGTCTGTCTTTAAAGAAAGACCTACATTTTGGAGAATACTCCAAGCATCCCTACCTATTATGGTTCTAGAAGCTCCTGAATCTAATAAACCTAAAAATTTAGAACCATAAATACTAATCCCTAAAAATGGTCTCCTATCACTAACGTTTGCCTCCAATGTAAAGCCTAAGTGAATCTGATTCACCAACTGGTTACCAGCAGGTAACCTATCTACTGTCTTCGGACATCCCACCCTGCTGGCGCAAGAGTCCGTTGCCCATTTCCCGAACAGCGACGACAATTATGCCTACTAAATCCTACCTGCCCACACTCAAAACAACGCCTAGCAGCGGAACACCTATTTACAAAATGGCCAGACCCATTGCAATTATAACACCTAACTGCAGATTGTCCCTGACGAATAGTTCCGTTGTTCTCAGCAACAACCGAAACTACAAGAAATTCCCTACCTACATATATATGCTAGTTCCGGTTCTAGCAAGTTCCTATTATTCCTAACACTGGGTGGTGGAACATACGACTCCACATTTGCCCTAACCGCTTCTAAACTCCTACCTGAAGCAACCAAATCGGCAACACAAGTTGGTTTCGTTAAACCAATCTGAGTTTGGTAGAAAGGTGTCAAGTTCCGTTGAATCATTGACAACTTCCTACTTTCCGAGATGGGATCTGTTAACCTACCAAACAAATTCTGCATCGTCGCCACATAAACACCGATGGACTCATCGTTGCCTTGTGTGCGACGCCTAATCTCATCTATCAGTAAGTCATCGTAATTCGGTGGCAAGAACTCCAGCTTCAACTCTCTGACGAGTTCTGGCCACGAATCGACTGACATCCTAATTGCCCTAAACCAAATTAAAGCTTTTCCTACAAAAAGCTCTACCGCTGCCTTAAAATGTTGGGGTTCCGAAATCCCCCTAGCCTGACGAATCTCACAAACCGTTTCTAAAAACGAGTTCACTGAAGCACCACAGCGCTCATCACACATTTTCCACTTTGATTTGTGTCAACCTGCTTGGGTTGCTTTTCCAAAATACTTTAAGAGCAGGTCTCTGGTTGATGAAAACCAGGTATCTACCGAAATCTAAGAGCATTTTGGAGCCACAACAGAAAAGGAGTGATTAAAATGAATTAATACTAATGAATAGGCCAATGAAACTTGTTGTGGTAAAATTTACCGCAACAAATCCCACCCTTACATCCTAGAAAATGTGCTTACAATTCTGTAACACATTTTCTAAGATATGCACAGGTAATGAAAATGGTTTTTCCATCAAAAGAATAATTTAAAATCAAAAACAAAAATGTACAATGAAAATCATCGATTTTACAAACAAAATAATTTACGTTACTTCTTAACCTTCGGATGCATCGGCATACGGTTTCAAATCTTTAACATGCCAAGTACCGCGTTCTTTACTATTACTATCTTCTAAGACATATGTCCAAGGTGACACACGCTTCTTTATGGTAAACGGACCGACAAACTTCGGTGCTAATTTGGCAGCATAATAATTCGCGGCATCCGACAACGTAAAGTTCCTACGCCAAACAATTTCGCCCGGGTAATATTGAACATCACGCCGTCGAAGATTGTAATTTTGCGCAGATCTTTTAGATGCTGCTTGCAATTTTTTTCCTATATCTAACCTGAGTTCCTTGAAACGTTCAGCGATCGCCACCCGATCCTGAACATTTTCTGAACTATCTGTTATAACTGGTGCTTCCTGACATGAAGTCACCATATCCCTACCAAAATTCGCATAATAAGGAGAAACTCCTAAAACCACATGCTGTGACGTGCGAATAGCACACGCCACGTTGCTGAGTTGTGAATCCCACACTCTGTGGTTTTCAGCGACATAAGCCCTCAACGTCGTCTTGAGAATCTGATTTATTCTCTCCGCAGGATTCACCTGCGGATGATAATGGGCTGTAAATTTGATGTGTAACCCGTACGCCTGGTAAAGCACTTTCAGTTCCTTAGATCGGAACTGGGGACCGTTGTTACAGACGATCACCTTTGGGATGCCAAATAAAAGAAAAACATTATCTTCGAGTTCCCTAACTATAGACTTAGCAGTGGCCGACCACAACGCGAACAGTAGTGGAAACTTTGTAAAGTAATCCACTACCGTTAAAATATAAATAAAACCCCTACTTGATTTGGGGAGCGGGCCTACCAGATCAACGCAAATCATTTCCCACAGTTCCTTAATTCCTACCCTCTCAGTCATTAACCCAGCTGGTTTCTCATTCACCGGCTTTACTTGTTGGCAAACTTTACAACTCCTAACGTATTTGGTTATATCAGCCCTCATTTTTGGCCAGTAAAACTTTGCCCCGATTCTGGCAAAAGTTTTCCTAACTCCCATGTGACCTGCTAAAGGACCATCAAGGTATTCCTGTAAAATTCCTAATCTTTCATTTTTCCCTAACATTCTCTTCCATTCATGATTATTCTCATGTACTACTATATGATTAGCTTTGACAAGTTTGAACAAACGATCTTGCTCAAATCGCCAAGCTAGTAATCTAAGTGTATTCGCATTGATTTCTGAAATCATTTTCGCCACCCAAGGGTCTGAATTCTCATCTGAGATACCACCCAACTGTGGCACTCCTCAAGAAAGCATATCCGGAACAACATGCTCTTTGCCCTTACGGTGAATTATTTCGAAATCAAACTGTTGGAGCCTTACTGCCCAACGCGCTAACCTACCCTGCGGATCCTTAAGATTACTTAACCATACCAGGGAATAATGATCCGTCACAACTGTAAACCGAACACCTTCGATATACGGTCGCAACTTTTCAATAGCCCATAATACAGCTAAGCACTCTTTCTCTGTTGTTGAGTAATTTCTCTCATTCCTATTTAAAGACCTACTAAGTTAACAGACAACCTTTTCTCCCTCATTAAAGTTCTGTGAAAGAACTGCACCGATGCTATAATCTGAGGCGTCTGTTTGTACGACAAAAGATCGTTTAAAACCTGGGCAAGTGAGTATTGGTGCTGTCACCAAACACTCTTTTGCCTTCCTAAAACTATCCTCACATTCCTGAGTCCAAATGAACTTCCTATTCTTCTTTAATAAATCAGACAAAGGCCTAAGTAACTCTGCAAAATTTGGTACAAAACGACGGTACCATGAAACTGTCCCTATAAAACTCCTAACTTCTTTTACATTCCTCGGTGCTGGAATCCTAACCATGCTTTCTCTTTCTCTGGATCTACATGTAAACCATTTCGATCCACTATGTTACCTAAAAACTTCAGCGATGGCATGCAAAAATTGCATTTTTCCTTACTGACGTTTAATCCTGCTTCACTCAACCTTTTCATCACCTCATTCAGGATTTCAAGATGTTGTTTGAAATCTTCTGTAATGATAATGATGTCGTCTAAATAGACGAAAACGTATGGCTTGAGGTCCTAATTTTGTGTTCAACCATCGTTGTACACCCTAAACCTTCAGGCATTTTCCTAAAAGATTCCTCAATAAAATTTTCTAACTGTTTAATTTCCCTATAACTCAATTCAGAACGTTCTGTAATAGAAGAAATCGAAACCGGCTGTTCCGAAAAATTCCACTCACGTGACCTCAAATCCGGAACTATACCCGAGAGTGCCAAAAAATCTGCACCAAGGATCACTGTGTGTGGCAGAGTTGGTATCACAAGACAGTCAATCAGTACTGCCTTGTCCTCTACTATAATTGGAAGAGAGAGAGTTCCTAACGTCTCGGCACCTGTTCCGTCCGCTTACCGAACGCAGCCAACAGTGTCTGTCTTTAAAGAAAGACCTACATTTTGGAGAATACTCCAAGCATCCCCACCTATTATGGTTCTAGAAGCTCCTGAATCTAATAAACCTAAAAATTTAGAACCATAAATACTAATCCCTAAAAATGGTCTCCTATCACTACCGTTTGCCTCCAATGTAAAGCCTAAGTGAATCTGATTCACCAACTGGTTACCAGCAGGTAACCTATCTACTGTCTTCGGACATCCCACCCTGCTGGCGCAAGAGTCCGTTGCCCATTTCCCGAACAGCGACGACAATTATGCCTACTAAATCCTACCTGCCCACACTCAAAACAACGCCTAGCAGCGGAACACCTATTTACAAAATGGCCAGACCCATTGCAATTATAACACCTAACTGCAGATTGTCCCTGACGAATAGTTCCGTTGTTCTCAGCAACAACCGAAACTACAAGAAATTCCCTACCTACATATATATGCTAGTTCCGGTTCTAGCAAGTTCCTATTATTCCTAACACTGGGTGGTGGAACATACGACTCCACATTTGCCCTAACCGCTTCTAAACTCCTACCTGAAGCAACCAAATCGGCAACACAAGTTGGTTTCGTTAAACCAATCTGAGTTTGGTAGAAAGGTGTCAAGTTCCGTTGAATCATTGACAACTTCCTACTTTCCGAGATGGGATCTGTTAACCTACCAAACAAATTCTGCATCGTCGCCACATAAACACCGATGGACTCATCGTTGCCTTGTGTGCGACGCCTAATCTCATCTATCAGTAAGTCATCGTAATTCGGTGGCAAGAACTCCAGCTTCAACTCTCTGACGAGTTCTGGCCACGAATCGACTGACATCCTAATTGCCCTAAACCAAATTAAAGCTTTTCCTACAAAAAGCTCTACCGCTGCCTTAAAATGTTGGGGTTCCGAAATCCCCCTAGCCTGACGAATCTCACAAACCGTTTCTAAAAACGAGTTCACTGAAGCACCACAGCGCTCACCAGTGAACTTCACATTCCATTTCGAAATGTTCATACATTTTTCGGAACTAACTAAAACTTGTCCTACCACTGGACTGCTCATTTCCCTATTTTCTCCTACTCCACTACCTGCCACTCCTAAACTCGTCGATGTACTGGCAATTAAAAAAGTATTTAAAAAAGCATTAAAAAAAATAGTATTAACAAAAAAAATACCGACCCTGCACTAAACCTGCACTGCACTACACTACGTTATGTTACGTAACCTACGATGTCAAAATTATTAGGTCCGTTCCTTTACTTTAAATTTCTGTGATTTTCTGTGCATTTGTGTGATTTTCAGTCCAAAGCCGTTTCTGTACTCAATAATTTGACAGTTTTTAACAAAAAAAACAACGCTCACGAGAGAGTAAATAATTTCCCCTGCCTGTGATTTTCAGTCCGAGAAATTTCTTCGGACTGAAAATCACAGCACAGCAAAATGGCATTTTGAGAGCAAAAGAATGAAAGCCAAACATCGTGCCGTACTTGTCCAGCACATTAGGTAATACGGATTTTGGTTGAATTTGCGTTCCCGTACTTTTGCACAGTTTTGATATTTTTGGGAATATTTCAACGTTGCTCTCCAAAATCTGACAGTTCGTGATTTTCTGTGCACAAAGTAAAGGATCGGACCTATTATATTTTTTGTAACCACAAAATGGTTGGTCTGAAATTTAATTTATATAAAAGAAAAAAGAATCAAAATATGTTAAAGTAAATTGATTAAGTAGCAAATAGAGAATATATCTCACTTAATCAAAACTACAATATTGTTGTATTTTACTAAGGGTTCGCAAATAAAACTTATTTCCTTTATTCAAACTGAAACTGCAATTAATTCACAAAATAAAACGCTTTTTATTTCAAATACTTTTCTTTTATTATAACCAAGCACAAGTATGCAACTCTTTATTCACACTGACATTTATTCATTCACTTCAAAATCAAACTGCCCTTTTTGGACTGGTGACCCTGTATTTATATCCGAAATAAAGGGTTCTAGAATTTTCTAGGGTTCTGGATTCTGCTAGATGATTCTTTTTCGTTTAGGATTGATCGTCCCGATTTAATCCATTATTCCCACCGTTGTAACGATGTAAACGGTCGCAGTGTACTACTTTAAGCTTACCCCTTACTCCTCTCTGAATGCGGTAAACCACATCATTGATTCGCTTCACAACGGTATATGGGCCTTCCCAGTTTTGTTGTAGTTTTGGTGACAGTCCCTTTTGTCGGTGAGGATTGTAAAACCACACCAGGTCTCCTTCTTGGAATCCCATCGTTGTTGCACGGGCGTCGTACAGTGTTTTCATCCTATCACTAGCGGTTTTTATGTGTTTCCTTGTCCGTTGATGAATGTCAATGAGTCTTTGTTTGAGGTTATCCACATATTCATCTGACCTTTCCGGTTCCATGGTATGGCATCCAAATTTGACTTCACTGGGCAGCCGTATTGTTGTGCCAAACAGGATCTCCGATGGTGTATGTCCTGTTGAACTATGAACCGCACTGCGATAGGCCATCAAGAACAATGGAATATGGCGGTCCCAGTCTCGTTTGTAGTCACCTACAACCTTAGACAGATGTTCTTTAAGAGTCCTGTTGAATCGTTCTACCATCCCATCAGATTGTGGATGAAGCGGTGTTGTCCTCGTCTTCTTGGTTCCAAGGAAAGAGCAAACCTCCTGAAAGATGTTAGATTCGAAGTTCCTTCCTTGGTCAGAATGCAGTTCCAAAGGTACGCCGAACCTGCTCACCCAATTGAAGATAATCTGATCAACAACTGTTTTAGTTTCTTGATTTGGGATGGCAAATGCCTCAGGCCACTTGCTGCAGTAATCCATGACTACAAGGATGTATCGGTTTCCGCTGTTGGTCTCCGGAAACGGACCTGCGACATCTACTGCTATTCTTTCGAAAGGTGTGCCCACATTGTACTGTTGCATTTTACTTTGAAGCTTCCTACCTGGTCCCTTGGTAGCAGCACAAGTATCATATTTTCGGCACCATTTTTCGACATCATCTCTTGCATGTAGCCAGTAGAAACGTTGTCGTATCTTCTCCAGCGTTTTATTGACTCCCAAATGACCTCCAGATGCTCCATCATGCATCTCTCGGGGAACGTCATTAACCTTTGACACCCTGCTGGCGCAAGAGTCCGTTGCCCATTTCCGGAAACAGCGACGACAATTATGCCTACTAACTCCTACCTGCCCACACTCAAAACAACGCCTAGCAGCGGAACACCTATTTACAAAATGGCCAGACCCATTGCAATTATAACACCTAACTGCAGATTGTCCCTGACGAATAGTTCCGTTGTTCTCAGCAACAACCGAAACTACAGGAAATTCCCTACCTACATATATATGCTAGTTCCGGTTCTAGCAAGTTCCTTTTATTCCTAACACTGGGTGGTGGAACATACGACTCCACATTTGCCCTAACCGCTTCTTAACTCCTACCTGATGCAACCAAATCGTCAACACAAGTTGGTTTCGTTAAACCAAGCTGAGTTTGGTAGAAAGGTGTCAAGTTCCGTTGAATCATTGACAACTTCCTACTTTCCGAGATGGGATCTGTTAACCTACCAAACAAATTCTGCATCGTCGCCACATAAACACCGATGGACTCATCGTTGCCTTGTGTGCGACGCCTAATCTCATCTATCAGTAAGTCATCGTAATTCGGTGGCAAGAACTCCAGCTTCAACTCTCTGACGAGTTCTGGCCACGAATCGACTGACATCCTAATTGCCCTAAACCAAATTAAAGCTTTTCCTACAAAAAGCTCTACTGCTGCCTTAAAAAGTTGGGGTTCCGAAATCCCCCTAGCCTGACGAATCTCACAAACCGTTTCTAAAAACGAGTTCACTGAAGCACCACAGCGCTCACCAGTGAACTTCACATTCCATTTCGAAATGTTCATACATTTTTCGGAACTAACTAAAACTTTTCCTACCACTGGACTGCTCATTTCCCTATTTTCTCCTACTCCACTACCTGCCACTCCTAAACTCGTCGATGTACTGGCAATTAAAAAAGTATTTAAAAAAGCATTAAAAAAAATAGTAGCAACAAAAAAAATACCGACCCTGCACTAGAACTGCACTGCACTACACTACGTTATGTTACGTAACCTACGATGTCAAAATTATTAGGTCCGTTCCTTTACTTTAAATTTCTGTGATTTTCTGTGCATTTTTGTGATTTTCAGTCCAAAGCCGTTTCTGTACTCAATAATTTGACAGTTTTTAACAAAAAAAACAACGCTCACGAGAGAGTAAATAATTTCCCCTGCCTGTGATTTTCAGTCCGAGAAATTTCTTCGGACTGAAAATCACAGCACAGCAAAATGGCATTTTGAGAACAAAAGAATGAAAGCCAAACATCGTGCCGTACTTGTCCAGCACATTAGGTAATACGGATTTTGGTTGAATTTGCGTTCCCGTACTTTTGCACAGTTTTGATATTTTTGAGAATATTTCAACGTTGTTCTCCAAAATCTGACAGTTCGTGATTTTCTGTGCACAAAGTAAAGGATCGGACCTATTATATTTTTTGTAACCACAAAATGGGTGGTCTGAAATTTAATTTATATAAAAAGAAAAAAGAATCAAAATATGTTAAAGTAAATTGATTAAGTAGCAAATAGAGAATATATCTCACTTAATCAAAATTACAATATTGTTGTATTTTACTAAGGGTTCGCAAATAAAACTTATTTCCTTTATTCAAACTGAAACTGCAATTAATTCACAAAATAAAACGCTTTTTATTTCAAATACTTTTCTTTTATTATAACTGACATTTATTCATTCACTTCAAAATCAAACTGCCCTTTTTGGACTGCTGACCCTGTATTTATATCCGAAATAAAGGGTTCTAGAATTTTCTAGGGTTCTGGATTCTGCTAGATGATTCTTTTTCGTTTCGTTCAATTATTCCAGTAGCCTGGACACCAACCGTGATGGATTTAATTATTTATTTAACTCAAAGATGGCGCGGAAAGTTGTACTAATGTGTGGTTGTTTACATAACTGGGCTTATTCACCACATTGCCCTCCTCTTAGGATTGATCGTCCCGATTTAATCCATTATTCCCACCGTTTTAACGATGTAAGCGGTCGCAGTGTACTACTTTAAGCTTACCCCTTACTCCTCTCTGAATGCGGTAAACCACATCATTGATTCGCTTCACAACGGTATATGGGCCTTCCCAGTTTTGTTGTAGTTTAAGTGAGAGTCCCTTTTGTCGGTGAGGATTGTAAAACCACACCAGGTCTCCTTCTTGGAATCCCATCGTTGTTGCACGGGCGTCGTACAGTGTTTTCATCCTATCACTAGCGGTTTTAATGTGTTTCCTTGTCCGTTGATGAATGTCAATGAGTCTTTGTTTGAGGTTATCCACATATTCATCTGACCTTTCCGGTTCCATGGTATGGCATCCAAATTTGACTTCACTGGGCAGCCGTATTGTTGTGCCAAACAGGATCTCCGATGGCGTATGTCCTGTTGAACTATGAACCGCACTGCGATAGGCCATCAAGAACAATGGAATATGGCGGTCCCAGTCTCGTTTGTTGTCACCTACAACCTTAGACAGATGTTCTTTAAGAGTCCTGTTGAATCGTTCTACCATCCCATCAGATTGTGGATGAAGCGGTGTTGTCCTCGTCTTCTTGGTTCCAAGGAAAGAGCAAACCTCCTGAAAGATGTTAGATTCGAAGTTCCTTCCTTGGTCAGAATGCAGTTCCAAAGGTACGCCGAACCTGCTCACCCAATTGAAGATAATCTGATCAACAACTGTTTTAGTTTCTTGATTTGGGATGGCAAATGCCTCAGGCCACTTGCTGCAGTAATCCATGACTACAAGGATGTATCGGTTTCCGCTGTTGGTCTCCGGAAACGGACCTGCGACATCTACTGCTATTCTTTCGAAAGGTGTGCCCACATTGTACTGTTGCATTTTACTTTGAAGCTTCCTACCTGGTCCCTTGGTAGCAGCACAAGTATCATATTTTCGGCACCATTTTTCGACATCATCTCTTGCATGTAGCCAGTAGAAACGTTGTCGTATCTTCTCCAGCGTTTTATTGACTCCCAAATGACCTCCAGATGCTCCATCATGCATCTCTCGGGGAACGTCATTAACCTTTGACACCCTGCTGGCGCAAGAGTCCGTTGCCCATTTCCGGAAACAGCGACGACAATTATGCCTACTAACTCCTACCTGCCCACACTCAAAACAACGCCTAGCAGCGGAACACCTATTTACAAAATGGCCAGACCCATTGCAATTATAACACCTAACTGCAGATTGTCCCTGACGAATAGTTCCGTTGTTCTCAGCAACAACCGAAAATACAGGAAATTCCCTACCTACATATATATGCTAGTTCCGGTTCTAGCAAGTTCCTTTTATTCCTAACACTGGGTGGTGGAACATACGACTCCACATTTGCCCTAACCGCTTCTAAACTCCTACCTGAAGCAACCAAATCGTCAACACAAGTTGGTTTCGTTAAACCAAGCTGAGTTTGGTAGAAAGGTGTCAAGTTCCGTTGAATCATTGACAACTTCCTACTTTCCGAGATGGGATCTGTTAACCTACCAAACAAATTCTGCATCGTCGCCACATAAACACCGATGGACTCATCGTTGCCTTGTGTGCGACGCCTAATCTCATCTATCAGTAAGTCATCGTAATTCGGTGGCAAGAACTCCAGCTTCAACTCTCTGACGAGTTCTGGCCACGAATCGACTGACATCCTAATTGCCCTAAACCAAATTAAAGCTTTTCCTACAAAAAGCTCTACTGCTGCCTTAAAAAGTTGGGGTTCCGAAATCCCCCTAGCCTGACGAATCTCACAAACCGTTTCTAAAAACGAGTTCACTGAAGCACCACAGCGCTCACCAGTGAACTTCACATTCCATTTCGAAATGTTCATACATTTTTCGGAACTAACTAAAACTTTTCCTACCACTGGACTGCTCATTTCCCTATTTTCTCCTACTCCACTACCTGCCACTCCTAAACTCGTCGATGTACTGGCAATTAAAAAAGTATTTAAAAAAGCATTAAAAAAAATAGTAGCAACAAAAAAAATACTGACCCTGCACTAGAACTGCACTGCACTACACTACGTTATGTTACGTAACCTACGATGTCAAAATTATTAGGTCCGTTCCTTTACTTTAAATTTCTGTGATTTTCTGTGCATTTTTGTGATTTTCAGTCCAAAGCCGTTTCTGTACTCAATAGTTTGACAGTTTTTAACAAAAAAAACAACGCTCACGAGAGAGTAAATAATTTCCCCTGCCTGTGATTTTCAGTCCGAGAAATTTCTTCGGACTGAAAATCACAGCACAGCAAAATGGCATTTTGAGAGCAAAAGAATGAAAGCCAAACATCGTGCCGTACTTGTCCAGCACATTAGGTAATACGGATTTTGGTTGAATTTGCGTTCCCGTACTTTTGCACAGTTTTGATATTTTTGAGAATATTTCAACGTTGTTCTCCAAAATCTGACAGTTCGTGATTTTCTGTGCACAAAGTAAAGGATCGGACCTATTATATTTTTTGTAACCACAAAATGGGTGGTCTGAAATTTAATTTATATAAAAAGAAAAAAGAATCAAAATATGTTAAAGTAAATTGATTAAGTAGCAAATAGAGAATATATCTCACTTAATCAAAATTACAATATTGTTGTATTTTACTAAGGGTTCGCAAATAAAACTTATTTCCTTTATTCAAACTGAAACTGCAATTAATTCACAAAATAAAACGCTTTTTATTTCAAATACTTTTCTTTTATTATAACTGACATTTATTCATTCACTTCAAAATCAAACTGCCCTTTTTGGACTGCTGACCCTGTATTTATATCCGAAATAAAGGGTTCTAGAATTTTCTAGGGTTCTGGATTCTGCTAGATGATTCTTTTTCGTTTCGTTCAATTATTCCAGTAGCCTGGACACCAACCGTGATGGATTTAATTATTTATTTAACTCAAAGATGGCGCGGAAAGTTGTACTAATGTGTGGTTGTTTACATAACTGGGCTTATTCACCACATTGCCCTCCTCTTAGGATTGATCGTCCCGATTTAATCCATTATTCCCACCGTTTTAACGATGTAAGCGGTCGCAGTGTACTACTTTAAGCTTACCCCTTACTCCTCTCTGAATGCGGTAAACCACATCATTGATTCGCTTCACAACGGTATATGGGCCTTCCCAGTTTTGTTGTAGTTTAAGTGAGAGTCCCTTTTGTCGGTGAGGATTGTAAAACCACACCAGGTCTCCTTCTTGGAATCCCATCGTTGTTGCACGGGCGTCGTACAGTGTTTTCATCCTATCACTAGCGGTTTTAATGTGTTTCCTTGTCCGTTGATGAATGTCAATGAGTCTTTGTTTGAGGTTATCCACATATTCATCTGACCTTTCCGGTTCCATGGTATGGCATCCAAATTTGACTTCACTGGGCAGCCGTATTGTTGTGCCAAACAGGATCTCCGATGGCGTATGTCCTGTTGAACTATGAACCGCACTGCGATAGGCCATCAAGAACAATGGAATATGGCGGTCCCAGTCTCGTTTGTTGTCACCTACAACCTTAGACAGATGTTCTTTAAGAGTCCTGTTGAATCGTTCTACCATCCCATCAGATTGTGGATGAAGCGGTGTTGTCCTCGTCTTCTTGGTGCCAAGGAAAGAGCAAACCTCCTGAAAGATGTTAGATTCGAAGTTCCTTCCTTGGTCAGAATGCAGTTCCAAAGGTACGCCGAACCTGCTCACCCAATTGAAGATAATCTGATCAACAACTGTTTTAGTTTCTTGATTTGGGATGGCAAATGCCTCAGGCCACTTGCTGAAGTAATCCATGACTACAAGGATGTATCGGTTTCCGCTGTTGGTCTCCGGAAACGGACCTGCGACATCTACTGCTATTCTTTCGAAAGGTGTGCCCACATTATACTGTTGCATTTTACTTTGAAGCTTCCTGCCTGGTCCCTTGGTAGCAGCACAAGTATCATATTTTCGGCACCACTTTTCGACATCATCTCTTGCATGTAGCCAGTAGAAACGTTGTCGTATCTTCTCCAGCATTTTATTGACTGCCAAATGACCTCCAGATGCTCCATCATGCATCTCTCGAAGAACGTCATTAACCTTTGACACCCTGCTGGCGCAAGAGTCCGTTGCCCATTTCCCGAACAGCGACGACAATGATGCCTACTAACTCCTACCTGCCCACACTCAAAACAACGCCTAGAAGCGGAACACCTATTTACAAAATGGCCAGACCCATTGCAATTATAACACCTAACTGCAGATTGTCCCTGACGAATAGTTCCGTTGTTCTCAGCAACAACCGAAACTACAGGAAATTCCCTACCTACATATATATGCTAGTTCCGGTTCAAGCAAGTTCCTTTTATTCCTAACACTGGGTGGTGGAACATACGACTCCACATTTGCCCTAACCGCTTCTAAACTCCTACCTGAAGCAACCAAATCGTCAACACAAGTTGGTTTCGTTAAACCAAGCTGAGTTTGGTAGAAAGGTGTCAAGTTCCGTTGAATCATTGACAACTTCCTACTTTCCGAGATGGAATCTGTTAACCTACCAAACAAATTCTGCATCGTCGCCACATAAACACCGATGGACTCATCGTTGCCTTGTCTGCGACGCCTAATCTCATCTATCAGTAAGTCATCGTAATTCGGTGGCAAGAACTCCAGCTTCAACTCTCTGACGAGTTCTGGCCACGAATTGACTGACATCCTAATTGCCCTAAACCAAATTAAAGCTTTTCCTACAAAAAGCTCTACTGCTGCCTTAAAAAGTTGGGGTTCCGAAATCCCCCTAGCCTGACGAATCTCACAAACCGTTTCTAAAAACGAGTTCACTGAAGCACCACAGCGCTCACCAGTGAACTTCACATTCCATTTCGAAATGTTCATACATTTTTCGGAACTAACTAAAACTTGTCCTACCACTGGACTGCTCATTTCCCTATTTTCTCCTACTCCACTACCTGCCACTCCTAAACTCGTCGATGTACTGGCAATTAAAAAAGTATTTAAAAAAGCATTAAAAAAAATAGTAGCAACAAAAAAAATACCGACCCTGCACTTAACCTGCACTGCACTACACTGCGTTATGTTACGTAACCTACGATGTCAACATTATTAGGTCCGTTCCTTTACTTTAAATTTCTGTGATTTTCTGTGCATTTGTTTGATTTTCAGTCCAAAGCCGTTCCCGTACTCAATAATTTGACAGTTTTTAACAAAAAAAAAACAACGCTCACGAGAGAGTAAATAATTTCCCCTGCCTGTGATTTTCAGTCCGAGAAATTTCTTCGGACTGAAAATCACAGCACAGCAAAATGGCATTTTGAGAGCAAAAGAATGAAAGCCAAACATCGTGCCGTACTTGTCCAGCACATTAGGTAATACGGATTTTGGTTGAATTTGCGTTCCCTTACTTTTGCACAGTTTTGATATTTTTGAGAATATTTCAACGTTGCTCTCCAAAATCTGACAGTTCGTGATTTTCTGTGCACAAAGTAAAGGATCGGACCTATTATATTTTTTGTAACCACAAAACGGTTGGTCTGAAATTTAATTTATATAAAAAGAAAAAAGAATCAAAAATGTTAAAGTAAATTGATTAAGTAGCAAATAGAGAATATATCTCACTTAATCAAAATTACAATATTGTTGTATTTTACTAAGGGTTCGCAAATAAAACTTATTTCCTTTATTCAAACTGAAACTGCAATTAATTCACAAAATAAAACGCTTTTTATTTCAAATACTTTTCTTTTATTATAACCAAGCACAAGTATGCAACTCTTTGTTCACACTGACATTTATTCATTCACTTCAAAATCAAACTGCCCTTTTTGGACTGCTGACCCTGTATTTATATCCGAAATAAAGGGTTCTAGAATTTTCTAGGGTTCTGGATTCTGCTAGATGATTCTTTCTCGTTTCGTTTAATTATTCCAGTAGCCTGGACACCAACTGTGATGGATTTAATTATTTATTTAACTCAAAGATGGCGCGGAAAGTTGTACTAATGTGTGGTTGTTTACAAAACTGGGCTTATTCACCACATTGCCCCCCTCTCAGGATTGATCGTCCCGATTTAATCCATTATTCCCACCGTTTTAACGATGTAAGCGGTCGCAGTGTACTACTTTAAGCTTACCCCTTACTCCTCTCTGAATGCGGTAAACCACATCATTGATTCGCTTCACAACGGTATATGGGCCTTCCCAGTTTTGTTGTAGTTTTGGTGACAGTCCCTTTTGTCGGTGAGGATTGTAAAACCACACCAGGTCTCCTTCTTGGAATCCCATCGTTGTTGCACGGGCGTCGTACAGTGTTTTCATCCTATCACTAGCGGTTTTTATGTGTTTCCTTGTCCGTTGATGAATGTCAATGAGTCTTTGTTTGAGGTTATCCACATATTCATCTGACCTATCCGGTTCCATGGTATGGCATCCAAATTTGACTTCACTGGGCAGCCGTATTGTTGTGCCAAACAGGATCTCCGATGATGTATGTCCTGTTGAACTATGAACCGCACTGCGATAGGCCATCAAGAACAATGGAATATGGCGGTCCCAGTCTCGTTTGTAGTCACCTACAACCTTAGACAGATGTTCTTTAAGAGTCCTGTTGAATCGTTCTACCATCCCATCAGATTTTGGATGAAGCGGTGTTGTCCTCGTCTTCTTGGTTCCAAGGAAAGAGCAAACCTCCTGAAAGATGTTAGATTCGAAGTTCCTTCCTTGGTCAGAATGCAGTTCCAAAGGTACGCCGAACCTGCTCACCCAATTGAAGATAATCTGATCAACAACTGTTTTAGTTTCTTGATTTGGGATGGCAAATGCCTCAGGCCACTTGCTGCAGTAATCCATGACTACAAGGATGTATCGGTTTCCGCTGTTGGTCTCCGGAAACGGACCTGCGACATCTACTGCTATTCTTTCGAAAGGTGTGCCCACATTGTACTGTTGCATTTTACTTTGAAGCTTCCTACCTGGTCCCTTGGTAGCAGCACAAGTATCATATTTTCGGCACCATTTTTCGACATCATCTCTTGCATGTAGCCAGTAGAAACGTTGTCGTATCTTCTTCAGCGTTTTATTGACTCCCAAATGACCTCCAGATGCTCCATCATGCATCTCTCGAAGAACGTCATTAACCTTTCACATAGGCACTATCAACTGCATCAGATAAGACTTGTCATCTGCATGCAAGAATGGGTTCTATATCCGAGTCTTCTTGTTGGGCAGTCCTCAGTTCTTCATTGCTCCAACCGTAAATGGGATCGGCTATTATTCGTTGGATAGCAACCGCTTCCCTTCTTCTTGACGCGTGCAATGCTTACAGTCCTGTTTACACGGTCGTGGAGACAATGCATCTGCATTTGAGTGCAGCTTTCCTCTTCGATGTTGAATTTCGTAGTCGTATGTCTGCAGTCTCTCGATCCATCTTGCTACTTGATCTTCTGGATTTTTGAAGTTCAGAAGCCAATTAAGCGCACCATGGTCTGTTCGAAGGAGGAACTTCTGTCCATAGATGTACTTATGGAAGTGCTTTGTTGCCAAAATCAAAGCTAGAAGTTCCCTTCTGGTGACGCAATAATTGCGCTCTGGCCTCGAGAGCACCTTACTGTAGTAGGCGACGACTTTTTCTTCTCCTTCATGGACTTGCGACAGCACAGCTCCAATTCCAACGTTACTGGCATCGGCATCGATGATGAAAGGTTTTCCAGGAGTCGGATAGGTCAGCACAGGAGCATTACACAAACGTAGCTTGAGTTCCTGAAAACTTTTCTCGCACTCACCTGACCATTTGAACGGCTTCCCCTGTTCAGTAAGTTGATGCAAGCTCTTAGCGATTCCAGTAAAGTCCTTCACAAAGCGCCGATGATATGTCGCTAGACCAAGAAAGCTACGGAGCTGATGTTTATCCTGTGGTGTTGGCCAATTTTTCACAGTGTCAACTTTCTCAGGATCAGTCTTTACTCCTTGGGATGAGATGATATGTCCCAGGTATTTAACTTCGGTCTTGAAAAGCGCACATTTATCTGGATTTAATTTTAAGTGTGCTTCTCGAAGTCTCTGAAATACAGCCTAAAGGTTTTCACAATGCTCGTCAAAAGTTTTTCCATAAACGATCACATCGTCCAAATATACAAGGCATGATTTCCAAGTAAGGCCTTGAAGAACACACTCCATCAGACGCTCAAATGTTGCCGGAGCGTTGCACAGTCCGAATGGCATCACTTTAAACTGCCACAGACCATTTCCGGTTGAGAGAGCTGTCTTCTCTCGATCTTCTGGATGGATTTCTACCTGCCAGTAGCCACTCTTCAAGTCTAACGTCGAGAACCATTGAGCTCCTTCCATTGCATCCAATGTATCGCTGATTCTGGGCAGAGGGTAGCTGTCTTTCTTTGTCACATTGTTCAGCCTACGGTGGTCCACACAAAATCGGGTGCTTCCATCTTTCGTTTTGACAAGAACAACTGGTGACGGCCTATGGCTTTTGGAATTTTCGATTAGACCATCTTTTTTCATTGTCGATATCATTTCTTCAACTTCGGCTTGTTTGGCTAATGGGAGACGTCTTGCTGGTTGTCGAATCGGTCTCGCATCACCTGTGTCGATTCGGTGCTGTACCAGTTGTGTTCGACCATACTGCCCACTCGGTGAAGAAAATATATCAGCGTACTCATGAAGAAGGCTTCCAGCAACACTAAGCTGATGTTGACTTAGATTGGATGGCTTAAGAATTTTGGTTTTCATGGAGCTGAATTTTCCGGGGTCCATTGGTTCTTCTGCGTGATTTTAGTTATTGTGGTCACAGATTCGCATTTTCCAATTACTTCTCCTTTCTTGAGCCTCGTACGGTTTGATGTTCAGAATCCGTACGGGTACCATGTTGTTCTTTGGTTCCACAAGAGTCTTCCCTAAGATGATGTTTTGGGAAGATTGCTCAGACTCTGGTTCCACCATGAGGTATCGATGGCTACCTAGATCGCCCTCTATTTTCGTCCAAACAAACACTTCTGAAGAGGCAGGCAAGCATATGTCTTCTTTGATGACAGTTCTTAGAGTTGATGAGTTTTCGTTGCCATAAACCATAGGAATCTCTATTTTTTGGTACTTCAACACTTGCTTACCGATATCCAGAATCACTCCGTGCTCTTTCATGAAGTCGATTCCAACTATGCACTCATCACATATATCTGCTACCAAAAATAGATGCGAAAACTCTAATTCTGCCAAACGGATTTTAAGACGAACTTTTCCATATACTCTTGCTGCCTCACCTGTCGCAGTTTTAAGACGGTAGCTATTGGTGCTATGAAGCCCCGTCATCTTGACCAAGTCTCTCCGCACAATGGAGACTCTTATTGTTTCGTTTAGTCTGCGAGACTTGGATTGTGGTTCTGGGCCTATCGATGCCAGGGCGAGCAGGAGCGATGATGTTATTGCTTACCTGTTCGCGGGTATAATTCCTGTTTCCGCAATGTTGACAGGCGACTCTTCTTGGTGGCAATCTGCACTGGCGCTGGAGATTTCCGGTTTTGTTGCAATTCCAGCATCGAGCAGGTCCTTCTCGCTGACTTCTATGGAATTCAGCTCTCTGGCAAGAACATTCCTCAACTTCAAGTTCTCTTACCCGATGAACTCCAAAGGAAGTCTGTTCTGATACTTCCATAGTTAGAGCGAACGCTAATGCTTCAGAAAGCGTGCGTTTTCCAGCAGTTCGAATTGCTCGCTGGAGGTTGATGTCGGAAACTGCACGGACAAAAGCCTCCGTTGCTAGCTGGTTGGTAATTTCATCTCCTGCAGTCGGGTATGCTAGGTGTGCCAACCGTTCGATGTCTGCTTGGAGTTGTTGCAGACTTTCACCTCTTTTCTGGACTCTGGTATTGAGCTGGACGCGGAAGACTTCTTGCATATGGCTATCGCCGAAGCATTTGTCAATAGCCTGAACAAGAGCACTGAAGTTGCCGTTCTGGTCTGCTGGTATGGTTTGCAAAAGTTCAGCAGCAGAACCTCTAAGGGCAAGCGTCAGGGCAATATACTTGTCTTCGTCATCCCAGCCATTTTTCGTTGCGGCTGCCTCAAACTGCTTCTTGTAGATTGACCAAGAAGTTTGTCCATCAAAGGTTGGTGGATGCATTTCCTTTTTCCTTGAGAAGTCACCAGAACTTTCTCGAACCTTTATTTTTCGAACTTTTTCTAACTCAATGGCAAAGTTCTGCATTTTGTCTTCAAATTTTTCGAACCTTGTGTCAACTTTCGAGAACTGTTTTTCGACGTTTTCAACACGTTCATCAAGAGCCATGAATTTATTTTCAAATGAGTTTAGCTTACTCTCGATTGGGTTTTTCTGGTCGTCTAGAAGGTTCCTTTGCTCGTTGCGTTGTTCTTCCAATCTCTTGGTCATTCTTCTGTTCATTTCGTTGTTCTTCAAACTGAGCAAGCAGCTGAGCCATCATATTGCTAATGTCTATCGTTGTACTTACTTGCTCTTCCGGCATTTCAATTTCAAATAGAAACGTGTCTGAATTTTCATCGTGTTGCCTTAAATCTTCCTGCAGACGAATAATGAGGTAATTTTTCGTTCCAGCAGTAGGAAGGCCTCGTCTGTTTAGTTCTGTTTTAAGTTCAACACAATTCAATGCATTCAAAGTTTTACCCATTTTTTTCTATTTTTTTCTTATATTTTTGTGTGTCACTTTTCACCATCAATTATCTGAATTCACAGATTAAATAAGTTTTATTCCACTTTTTCTGACACCAATGTTGTATTTTACTAAGGGTTCACAAATAAAACGTATTTCCTTTATTCAAACTGAAACTGCAATTAATTCACGAAATAAAAGGCTTTTTATTTCAAATACTTTTCTTGTATTATAACCCAGCACAAGTATGCAACTCTTTATTCACACTGACATTTATTCATCCACTTCAAAATCAAACTGCCCTTTTCGGACTGGTGACCCTGTATTTATATCCGAAATAAAGGGTTCTAGAATTTTCTAGGGTTCTGGATTCTGTTAGATGATTCTTTTTCGTTTCGTTCAATTATTCCAGTAGCCTGGACACCAACCGTGATGGATTTAATTATTTATTTAACTCAAAGATGGCGCGGAAAGTTGTACTAATGTGTGGTTGTTTACATAACTGGGCTTATTCACCACAATATGTATGGAAAAACAAATAAAAGAAACCTTAATCGATTCAATCACTTCACTGTTGTATTCTGTTTTGTTTACTTTGTCCACACATCCTACCGATGTATGTATGAATGTTGTATGCCTGTACTTTATCTATGTACCTCTAAATCCAATTCCAACCTGTTGCACTTTTGTTTTGTAGGTATTTTGTACCTTGATAAATAAAAAACTCACCAAGTAAATGTCTTATAAAAAGATAAAAACAATAAACACTTCCCTAAATGTACAGAACAAAACAATCAATGCAATTCTTGTAACAAAACAAATCCGATAAACAAAGGGGAGCCCCACGTTTGGACGCTAAATGTTGTGAAATTATTTTAACGCGAATTTAGGATGAGTATTAACGTTAGGATGGCGGGATTTTAATCCGCAAAACACAAACGGATTTCCGAGTCCAACAAAATGAATAACAAGCGAATAATTTACAAATTAATTCTTGCACGATACCGGCGTGCGTCGCTACAAAGGAAAATATAAAAGCAAATGACAACTCTCAAAATAACGAAATTTCACAACCGGTAGCACAAAAGGTGCTGCCACCACGGTAGCTCAGTGATGGGTGGGTTCAGTAAAAAAAAAACCAATGATTTTATTAATCGAATATCGTGTTCGATTAATAAAAGAAGAATGATAAAAAAAAGGTATATAAATAAAAAAAATGTAATGTGAAGTACAGGGTGTACTTGCACAAAAAGGGCGCCAGCGATTATTTTTTTAAGAAAGGAAATCGAAAACCTTTTTGGAGCGGATAACCACGAAAATGAATTTTTGGAAATAAAAGAAAGAATTTAAACTCTTAAAAGAAGAATTTTTTTTATTGAACTTAAATTTAGATCTTTAAGAAACTGTTAGAACAAAAGAGCTTAACAAAAGAAGATGGACTGTTACTGCTTTTTCCCGAAAGAACAAAACGGTTTTTAACGGGTCGCGGGTTCCGCTTTGTCGGAAATATACTCGAAAGCAAAAACCAAACGATTCACTAAATTTAACAAAATCTCTCAGATACAAGAAACGCACAATTCTAATATAAGATATCAATATATACTTAGCTTATAATTTTTCTCCTGCCAATTTCTCGCTCCTATCTCCAATCAATTTTCCTCCTCTTTTCTTTCTGCCTTTTTCCCAAACTTTCTCCACCAATTTTCAGAACACCTTTTTAAATGTTTTCACAACCTTTTTCGGTAATGAAAACTTCAAAACAAAATTAAAAAAAAAAAACTACACTCAAATTTCTTTTTCTTTCGCTTTTCAGAAACTTCTTTTTTTCGCCAATTTTCTTTCAGAACCTCCAGTTCGCTCTATAGACGGGTAAGAAGTGCCCTTCCAGGCTTTGACCTTGCGTGGACGACCGCTTCCCTTTTCCAATTCGGTCACGTCATCATTCAGCTACACCCCGCATATTTGCGGGAGTGAGCGAACGCAGTTGAGACCCCACCACCTATCCTACTCGCACTTTACACCCAGCTTCCTGCATTGTCATCGCCACCGAATTCGCCGTCCTCTGGTATGACTTCCAGTGGGCGGGAATTCAATGGATGCATTCGCTTTTCAGAAACTTCTTTTTTTCGCCAATTTTTTTTCAGAACCTCCAGTTCGCTCTATAGACGGGTAAGAAGTGCCCTTCCAGGCTTTGACCTTGCGTGGACGACCGCTTCCCTTTTCCAATTCGGTCACGTCATCATTCAGCTACACCCCGCATATTTGCGGGAGTGAGCGAACGCAGTTGAGACCCCACCACCTATCCTACTCGCACTTTACACCCATCTTCCTGCATTGTCCCGGTCTACATTGAACGATATTTTTAGTGCCGACAAAAAATTGTTGTTGTAATCGTGTGCGATTGAGAGGTACAGCCGACATGATCCTTCCAGTTTCGGCCGATTTTTCCATTCAGCACGGGAAAAATCGTTCAATGTAGACCGGGACATTGTCATCGCCACCGAATTCGCCGTCCTCTGGTATGACTTCCAGTGGGCGGGAATTCAATGGATGCATTCAGCCACCCTATTCACTCCCCCTCAATTTTTAAAAGAAAGTTTTGGAAATCAACAAAAAGAAACTAAAGTTCAAGACCGTATACATTTTTTCCCTCGAATAAAAGTAAAATTACTGTTGAGAAAATTGATGGGAAGTTAACTTCAATATTCAAAATGTCGGAGAGAAGAAATTGGCAGTAATTCCCTACTTCGCGATTTTACTCTATATCGTTGGACTTTTGCGCAGATTAAGGGATAAGGGACTAGCGTTAACGTTCCATCTTATACAACTAATAATTTAGTAAAATATTTACGTTGAGCATTCAGCCATTCTCATACCGAGTCACATCTGCCATCGGGGACCAATTGTCGCCCGTGCAACTTTTGGATTTGGACGTAGACACCTGTCTGTCACGTTGAATTATGTTTGTGTTGACCATCTGTCAACCAGGTAATTATTTATTCTTTTGTGGACCGCCCGTCACACATTCTCCACTTTGATTTGTATCAACCTGCTTGGGTTGCTTTTCCAAAATACTTTAAGAGCAGGTCTCTAGTTGATGGAAACCAGGTATCTACTGAACTCTAAGAGCATTTTGGAGCCACAACGGAAAAGGAGTGATTAAAATGAATTAATGATAATGAATAGGCCAATGAAACTTGTTGTGGTAAAATTTACCGCAAAAATTTGATTCACTGAGGTTTCAAACGTCAATCGTTCACGAGCGCATTCACAAGTGTGTACCAGTGATAAATGTCAAATAGTTCACTTTCCCCACAGGCGAATGTTCACTTCACGGGGAAGTATGTACTAGGTTTTAGTACATACTTCCCCGTGAAGTGAGCATTCGCCTGTGGAGAAAATGAAGTTTTGACATTTATCACTGGTACACACTTGTGAATACGCTCGTGAACGATAAAACTTTGCTGTTTAAGTTTATTATAAAAGAATCTATTGTTGCATTTTTTTTTAATTTTTCAAGTTGTTTCACATTCTTAAAGCGTCAAAAAAATCTATGAACATTTTAAATTTTTTAAAAATGTTTGGGTTTTTTTTACGTTTTCCTCTGAAAATTTGGAGGAGTCGTCCAATATGAACACCGTCTTTGGCTTGGTGCTCGCTCGAATTTTTTGTATACATCTGTCCTGCTCTACTTTTCTGCATTTTGCATATGAAGATACATGTAAATCCACCATTTCATCTGCAAAATGCAGAAAAGTAGAGCAGAACAGATGTATACAAAAAATCCGAGCGAGTGAAAGAGAACCATCAAGAAGATGAACATGTTCGTCTTCATTTCTGTATTATGGGGCTTTTCTATAATGCAGAAACGCAGTTCTTCTGCATTTTGATCATTTCTCTCTATCTAACAAATATACATTTTGTATTTGGCATCCCTATTTTGTCATAAAAATTGTCATAAAAATGACACCGTGTAAACGCAAAATGTCACCAGGAAATCGAAAACCTTTTTGGAGCGGATAACCACAAAAATGAATTTTTGGAAATAAAAGAAAGAATTTAAACTCTTAAAAGAAGAATTTTTTTTATTGAACTTAAATTTAGATCTTTAAGAAACTGTTAGAACAAAAGAGCTTAACAAAAGAAGATGGACTGTTACTGCTTTTTTCCGAAAGAACAAAACGGTTTTTAACGGGTCGCGGGTTCCGCTTTGTCGGAAATATACTCGAAAGCAAAAACCAAACGATTCACTAAATTTAACAAAATCTCTCAGATACAAGAAACGCACAATTCTAATATAAGATATCAATATATACTTAGCTTATAATTTTTCTCCTGCCAATTTCTCGCTCCTATCTCCAATCAATTTTCCTCCTCTTTTCTTTCTGCCTTTTTCCCAAACTTTCTCCACCAATTTTCAGAACACCTTTTTAAATGTTTTCACAACCTTTTTCGGTAATGAAAACTTCAAAACAAAATTAAAAAAAAAACTACACTCAAATTTCTTTTTCTTTCGCTTTTCAGAAACTTCTTTTTTTCGCCAATTTTCTTTGTCCCGATCTACATTGCCCGATATTTCCACGAAGATTTTTCCAGAAATCGTGTGAAATGTACACACAGAACGATTTTTTCCATGAGATTTTTTCCTTGTCTTCTTCATTTTTTATTTCTGTGCTCTTCATTTTGCATTGATATTCACTCACACCATCAACCCAATGGTACACTGACACCGAACACACACAAAAAACTGGAAAGAGGGCGAAAGAGAACATAAACAGACTGGAAAAATCGTCTGAGTTTTGTGGTACAAACGATTTGATCCCTACCCCTCACTTTTCACTCCCTTCACCTACGAACAAAAGATCGGCACTGGAAAAATCGTTCAATATAGACCGGGACTTTCAGAACCTCTAGTTCGCTCTATAGACGGGTAAGAAGTGCCCTTCCAGGCTTTGACCTTGCGTGGACGACCGCTTCCCTTTTCCAATTCGGTCACGTCATCATTCAGCTACACCCCGCATATTTGCGGGAGTGAGCGAACGCAGTTGAGACCCCACCACCTATCCTACTCGCACTTTACACCCAGCTTCCTGCATTGTCATCGCCACCGAATTCGCCGTCCTCTGGTATGACTTCCAGTGGGCGGGAATTCAATGGATGCATTCAGCCACCCTATTCACTCCCCCTCAATTTTTAAAAGAAAGTTTTGGAAATCAACAAAAAGAAACTAAAGTTCAAGACCGTATACATTTTTTCCCTCGAATAAAAGTAAAATTACTGTTGAGAAAATTGATGGGAAGTTAACTTCAATATTCAAAATGTCGGAGAGAAGAAATTGGCAGTAATTCCCTACTTCGCGATTTTACTCTATATCGTTGGACTTTTGCGCAGATTAAGGGATAAGGGACTAGCGTTAACGTTCCATCTTATACAACTAATAATTTAGTAAAATATTTACGTTGGGCATTCAGCCATTCTCATACCGAGTCACATCTGCCATCGGGGACCAATTGTCGCCCGTGCAACTTTTGGATTTGGACGTAGACACCTGTCTGTCACGTTGAATTATGTTTGTGTTGACCATCTGTCAACCAGGTAATTATTTATTCTTTTGTGGACCGCCCGTCACACATTCTCCACTTTGATTTGTATCAACCTGCTTGGGTTGCTTTTCCAAAATACTTTAAGAGCAGGTCTCTAGTTGATGGAAACCAGGTATCTACTGAACTCTAAGAGCATTTTGGAGCCACAACGGAAAAGGAGTGATTAAAATGAATAAATGATAATGAATAGGCCAATGAAACTTGTTGTGGTAAAATTTACCGCAAAAATTTGATTCACTGAGGTTTCAAACGTCAATCGTTCACGAGCGCATTCACAAGTGTGTACCAGTGATAAATGTCAAATAGTTCACTTTCCCCACAGGCGAATGTTCACTTCACGGGGAAGTATGTACTAGGTTTTAGTACATACTTCCCCGTGAAGTGAGCATTCGCCTGTGGAGAAAATGAAGTTTTGACATTTATCACTGGTACACACTTGTGAATACGCTCGTGAACGATAAAACTTTGCTGTTTAAGTTTATTATAAAAGAATCTATTGTTGCATTTTTTTTTAATTTTTCAAGTTGTTTCACATTCTTAAAGCGTCAAAAAAATCTATGAACATTTTAAATTTTTTAAAAATGTTTGGGTTTTTTTTACGTTTTCCTCTGAAAATTTGGAGGAGTCGTCCAATATGAACACCGTCTTTGGCTTGGTGCTCGCTCGAATTTTTTGTATACATCTGTCCTGCTCTACTTTTCTGCATTTTGCATATGAAGATACATGTAAATCCACCATTTCATCTGCAAAATGCAGAAAAGTAGAGCAGAACAGATGTATACAAAAAATCCGAGCGAGTGAAAGAGAACCATCAAGAAGATGAACATGTTCGTCTTCATTTCTGTATTATGGGGCTTTTCTATAATGCAGAAACGCAGTTCTTCTGCATTTTGATCATTTCTCTCTATCTAACAAATATACATTTTGTATTTGGCATCCCTATTTTGTCATAAAAATTGTCATAAAAATGACACCGTGTAAACGCAAAATGTCACCAGGAAATCGAAAACCTTTTTGGAGCGGATAACCACAAAAATGAATTTTTGGAAATAAAAGAAAGAATTTAAACTCTTAAAAGAAGAATTTTTTTTATTGAACTTAAATTTAGATCTTTAAGAAACTGTTAGAACAAAAGAGCTTAACAAAAGAAGATGGACTGTTACTGCTTTTTTCCGAAAGAACAAAACGGTTTTTAACGGGTCGCGGGTTCCGCTTTGTCGGAAATATACTCGAAAGCAAAAACCAAACGATTCACTAAATTTAACAAAATCTCTCAGATACAAGAAACGCACAATTCTAATATAAGATATCAATATATTTTTAGCTTATAATTTTTCTCCTGCCAATTTCTCGCTCCTATCTCCAATCAATTTTCCTCCTCTTTTCTTTCTGCCTTTTTCCCAAACTTTCTCCACCAATTTTCAGAACACCTTTTTAAATGTTTTCACAACCTTTTTCGGTAATGAAAACTTCAAAACAAAATTAAAAAAAAAAAACTACACTCAAATTTCTTTTTCTTTCGCTTTTCAGAAACTTCTTTTTTTCGCCAATTTTCTTTGTCCCGATCTACATTGCCCGATATTTCCACGAAGATTTTTCCAGAAATCGTGTGAAATGTACACACAGAACGATTTTTTCCATGAGATTTTTTCCTTGTCTTCTTCATTTTTTATTTCTGTGCTCTTCATTTTGCATTGATATTCACTCACACCATCAACCCAATGGTACACTGACACCGAACACACACAAAAAACTGGAAAGAGGGCGAAAGAGAACATAAACAGACTGGAAAAATCGTCTGAGTTTTGTGGTACAAACGATTTGATCCCTACCCCTCACTTTTCACTCCCTTCACCTACGAACAAAAGATCGGCACTGGAAAAATCGTTCAATATAGACCGGGACTTTCAGAACCTCTAGTTCGCTCTATAGACGGGTAAGAAGTGCCCTTCCAGGCTTTGACCTTGCGTGGACGACCGCTTCCCTTTTCCAATTCGGTCACGTCATCATTCGGCTACACCCCGCATATTTGCGGGAGTGAGCGAACGCAGTTGAGACCCCACCACCTATCCTACTCGCACTTTACACCCAGCTTCCTGCATTGTCATCGCCACCGAATTCGCCGTCCTCTGGTATGACTTCCAGTGGGCGGGAATTCAATGGATGCATTCAGCCACCCTATTCACTCCCCCTCAATTTTTAAAAGAAAGTTTTGGAAATCAACAAAAAGAAACTAAAGTTCAAGACCGTATACATTTTTTCCCTCGAATAAAAGTAAAATTACTGTTGAGAAAATTGATGGGAAGTTAACTTCAATATTCAAAATGTCGGAGAGAAGAAATTGGCAGTAATTCCCTACTTCGCGATTTTACTCTATATCGTTGGACTTTTGCGCAGATTAAGGGATAAGGGACTAGCGTTAACGTTCCATCTTATACAACTAATAATTTAGTAAAATATTTACGTTGGGCATTCAGCCATTCTCATACCGAGTCACATCTGCCATCGGGGACCAATTGTCGCCCGTGCAACTTTTGGATTTGGACGTAGACACCTGTCTGTCACGTTGAATTATGTTTGTGTTGACCATCTGTCAACCAGGTAATTATTTATTCTTTTGTGGACCGCCCGTCACACATTCTCCACTTTGATTTGTATCAACCTGCTTGGGTTGCTTTTCCAAAATACTTTAAGAGCAGGTCTCTAGTTGATGGAAACCAGGTATCTACTGAACTCTAAGAGCATTTTGGAGCCACAACGGAAAAGGAGTGATTAAAATGAATTAATGATAATGAATAGGCCAATGAAACTTGTTGTGGTAAAATTTACCGCAAAAATTTGATTCACTGAGGTTTCAAACGTCAATCGTTCACGAGCGCATTCACAAGTGTGTACCAGTGATAAATGTCAAATAGTTCACTTTCCCCACAGGCGAATGTTCACTTCACGGGGAAGTATGTACTAGGTTTTAGTACATACTTCCCCGTGAAGTGAGCATTCGCCTGTGGAGAAAATGAAGTTTTGACATTTATCACTGGTACACACTTGTGAATACGCTCGTGAACGATAAAACTTTGCTGTTTAAGTTTATTATAAAAGAATCTATTGTTGCATTTTTTTTTAATTTTTCAAGTTGTTTCACATTCTTAAAGCGTCAAAAAAATCTATGAACATTTTAAATTTTTTAAAAATGTTTGGGTTTTTTTTACGTTTTCCTCTGAAAATTTGGAGGAGTCGTCCAATATGAACACCGTCTTTGGCTTGGTGCTCGCTCGAATTTTTTGTATACATCTGTCCTGCTCTACTTTTCTGCATTTTGCATATGAAGATACATGTAAATCCACCATTTCATCTGCAAAATGCAGAAAAGTAGAGCAGAACAGATGTATACAAAAAATCCGAGCGAGTGAAAGAGAACCATCAAGAAGATGAACATGTTCGTCTTCATTTCTGTATTATGGGGCTTTTCTATAATGCAGAAACGCAGTTCTTCTGCATTTTGATCATTTCTCTCTATCTAACAAATATACATTTTGTATTTGGCATCCCTATTTTGTCATAAAAATTGTCATAAAAATGACACCGTGTAAACGCAAAATGTCACCAGGAAATCGAAAACCTTTTTGGAGCGGATAACCACAAAAATGAATTTTTGGAAATAAAAGAAAGAATTTAAACTCTTAAAAGAAGAATTTTTTTTATTGAACTTAAATTTAGATCTTTAAGAAACTGTTAGAACAAAAGAGCTTAACAAAAGAAGATGGACTGTTACTGCTTTTTTCCGAAAGAACAAAACGGTTTTTAACGGGTCGCGGGTTCCGCTTTGTCGGAAATATACTCGAAAGCAAAAACCAAACGATTCACTAAATTTAACAAAATCTCTCAGATACAAGAAACGCACAATTCTAATATAAGATATCAATATATACTTAGCTTATAATTTTTCTCCTGCCAATTTCTCGCTCCTATCTCCAATCAATTTTCCTCCTCTTTTCTTTCTGCCTTTTTCCCAAACTTTCTCCACCAATTTTCAGAACACCTTTTTAAATGTTTTCACAACCTTTTTCGGTAATGAAAACTTCAAAACAAAATTAAAAAAAAAAAACTACACTCAAATTTCTTTTTCTTTCGCTTTTCAGAAACTTCTTTTTTTCGCCAATTTTCTTTGTCCCGATCTACATTGCCCGATATTTCCACGAAGATTTTTCCAGAAATCGTGTGAAATGTACACACAGAACGATTTTTTCCATGAGATTTTTTCCTTGTCTTCTTCATTTTTTATTTCTGTGCTCTTCATTTTGCATTGATATTCACTCACACCATCAACCCAATGGTACACTGACACCGAACACACACAAAAAACTGGAAAGAGGGCGAAAGAGAACATAAACAGACTGGAAAAATCGTCTGAGTTTTGTGGTACAAACGATTTGATCCCTACCCCTCACTTTTCACTCCCTTCACCTACGAACAAAAGATCGGCACTGGAAAAATCGTTCAATATAGACCGGGACTTTCAGAACCTCTAGTTCGCTCTATAGACGGGTAAGAAGTGCCCTTCCAGGCTTTGACCTTGCGTGGACGACCGCTTCCCTTTTCCAATTCGGTCACGTCATCATTCAGCTACACCCCGCATATTTGCGGGAGTGAGCGAACGCAGTTGAGACCCCACCACCTATCCTACTCGCACTTTACACCCAGCTTCCTGCATTGTCATCGCCACCGAATTCGCCGTCCTCTGGTATGACTTCCAGTGGGCGGGAATTCAATGGATGCATTCAGCCACCCTATTCACTCCCCCTCAATTTTTAAAAGAAAGTTTTGGAAATCAACAAAAAGAAACTAAAGTTCAAGACCGTATACATTTTTTCCCTCGAATAAAAGTAAAATTACTGTTGAGAAAATTGATGGGAAGTTAACTTCAATATTCAAAATGTCGGAGAGAAGAAATTGGCAGTAATTCCCTACTTCGCGATTTTACTCTATATCGTTGGACTTTTGCGCAGATTAAGGGATAAGGGACTAGAGTTAACGTTCCATCTTATACAACTAATAATTTAGTAAAATATTTACGTTGGGCATTCAGCCATTCTCATACCGAGTCACATCTGCCATCGGGGACCAATTGTCGCCCGTGCAACTTTTGGATTTGGACGTAGACACCTGTCTGTCACGTTGAATTATGTTTGTGTTGACCATCTGTCAACCAGGTAATTATTTATTCTTTTGTGGACCGCCCGTCACACATTCTCCACTTTGATTTGTATCAACCTGCTTGGGTTGCTTTTCCAAAATACTTTAAGAGCAGGTCTCTAGTTGATGGAAACCAGGTATCTACTGAACTCTAAGAGCATTTTGGAGCCACAACGGAAAAGGAGTGATTAAAATGAATTAATGATAATGAATAGGCCAATGAAACTTGTTGTGGTAAAATTTACCGCAAAAATTTGATTCACTGAGGTTTCAAACGTCAATCGTTCACGAGCGCATTCACAAGTGTGTACCAGTGATAAATGTCAAATAGTTCACTTTCCCCACAGGCGAATGTTCACTTCACGGGGAAGTATGTACTAGGTTTTAGTACATACTTCCCCGTGAAGTGAGCATTCGCCTGTGGAGAAAATGAAGTTTTGACATTTATCACTGGTACACACTTGTGAATACGCTCGTGAACGATAAAACTTTGCTGTTTAAGTTTATTATAAAAGAATCTATTGTTGCATTTTTTTTTAATTTTTCAAGTTGTTTCACATTCTTAAAGCGTCAAAAAAATCTATGAACATTTTAAATTTTTTAAAAATGTTTGGGTTTTTTTTACGTTTTCCTCTGAAAATTTGGAGGAGTCGTCCAATATGAACACCGTCTTTGGCTTGGTGCTCGCTCGAATTTTTTGTATACATCTGTCCTGCTCTACTTTTCTGCATTTTGCATATGAAGATACATGTAAATCCACCATTTCATCTGCAAAATGCAGAAAAGTAGAGCAGAACAGATGTATACAAAAAATCCGAGCGAGTGAAAGAGAACCATCAAGAAGATGAACATGTTCGTCTTCATTTCTGTATTATGGGGCTTTTCTATAATGCAGAAACGCAGTTCTTCTGCATTTTGATCATTTCTCTCTATCTAACAAATATACATTTTGTATTTGGCATCCCTATTTTGTCATAAAAATTGTCATAAAAATGACACCGTGTAAACGCAAAATGTCACCAGGAAATCGAAAACCTTTTTGGAGCGGATAACCACAAAAATGAATTTTTGGAAATAAAAGAAAGAATTTAAACTCTTAAAAGAAGAATTTTTTTTATTGAACTTAGATTTAGATCTTTAAGAAACTGTTAGAACAAAAGAGCTTAACAAAAGAAGATGGACTGTTACTGCTTTTTTCCGAAAGAACAAAACGGTTTTTAACGGGTCGCGGGTTCCGCTTTGTCGGAAATATACTCGAAAGCAAAAACCAAACGATTCACTAAATTTAACAAAATCTCTCAGATACAAGAAACGCACAATTCTAATATAAGATATCAATATATACTTAGCTTATAATTTTTCTCCTGCCACTTTCTCGCTCCTATCTCCAATCAATTTTCCTCCTCTTTTCTTTCTGCCTTTTTCCCAAACTTTCTCCACCAATTTTCAGAACACCTTTTTAAATGTTTTCACAACCTTTTTCGGTAATGAAAACTTCAAAACAAAATTAAAAAAAAAAAACTACACTCAAATTTCTTTTTCTTTCGCTTTTCAGAAACTTCTTTTTTTCGCCAATTTTCTTTGTCCCGATCTACATTGCCCGATATTTCCACGAAGATTTTTCCAGAAATCGTGTGAAATGTACACACAGAACGATTTTTTCCTTGTCTTCTTCATTTTTTATTTCTGTGCTCTTCATTTTGCATTGATATTCACTCACACCATCAACCCAATGGTACACTGACACCGAACACACACAAAAAACTGGAAAGAGGGCGAAAGAGAACATAAACAGACTGGAAAAATCGTCTGAGTTTTGTGGTACAAACGATTTGATCCCTACCCCTCACTTTTCACTCCCTTCACCTACGAACAAAAGATCGGCACTGGAAAAATCGTTCAATATAGACCGGGACTTTCAGAACCTCTAGTTCGCTCTATAGACGGGTAAGAAGTGCCCTTCCAGGCTTTGACCTTGCGTGGACGACCGCTTCCCTTTTCCAATTCGGTCACGTCATCATTCAGCTACACCCCGCATATTTGCGGGAGTGAGCGAACGCAGTTGAGACCCCACCACCTATCCTACTCGCACTTTACACCCAGCTTCCTGCATTGTCATCGCCACCGAATTCGCCGTCCTCTGGTATGACTTCCAGTGGGCGGGAATTCAATGGATGCATTCAGCCACCCTATTCACTCCCCCTCAATTTTTAAAAGAAAGTTTTGGAAATCAACAAAAAGAAACTAAAGTTCAAGACCGTATACATTTTTTCCCTCGAATAAAAGTAAAATTACTGTTGAGAAAATTGATGGGAAGTTAACTTCAATATTCAAAATGTCGGAGAGAAGAAATTGGCAGTAATTCCCTACTTCGCGATTTTACTCTATATCGTTGGACTTTTGCGCAGATTAAGGGATAAGGGACTAGCGTTAACGTTCCATCTTATACAACTAATAATTTAGTAAAATATTTACGTTGGGCATTCAGCCATTCTCATACCGAGTCACATCTGCCATCGGGGACCAATTGTCGCCCGTGCAACTTTTGGATTTGGACGTAGACACCTGTCTGTCACGTTGAATTATGTTTGTGTTGACCATCTGTCAACCAGGTAATTATTTATTCTTTTGTGGACCGCCCGTCACACATTCTCCACTTTGATTTGTATCAACCTGCTTGGGTTGCTTTTCCAAAATACTTTAAGAGCAGGTCTCTAGTTGATGGAAACCAGGTATCTACTGAACTCTAAGAGCATTTTGGAGCCACAACGGAAAAGGAGTGATTAAAATGAATTAATGATAATGAAAAGGCCAATGAAACTTGTTGTGGTAAAATTTACCGCAAAAATTTGATTCACTGAGGTTTCAAACGTCAATCGTTCACGAGCGCATTCACAAGTGTGTACCAGTGATAAATGTCAAATAGTTCACTTTCCCCACAGGCGAATGTTCACTTCACGGGGAAGTATGTACTAGGTTTTAGTACATACTTCCCCGTGAAGTGAGCATTCGCCTGTGGAGAAAATGAAGTTTTGACATTTATCACTGGTACACACTTGTGAATACGCTCGTGAACGATAAAACTTTGCTGTTTAAGTTTATTATAAAAGAATCTATTGTTGCATTTTTTTTTAATTTTTCAAGTTGTTTCACATTCTTAAAGCGTCAAAAAAATCTATGAACATTTTAAATTTTTTAAAAATGTTTGGGTTTTTTTTACGTTTTCCTCTGAAAATTTGGAGGAGGAGTCCAATGTGAACACCGTCTTTGACTTGGTGCTCGCTCGAATTTTTTGTATACATCTGTCCTGCTCTACTTTTCTGCATTTTGCATATGAAGATACATGTAAATCCACCATTTCATCTGCAAAATGCAGAAAAGTAGAGCAGAACAGATGTATACAAAAAATCCGAGCGAGTGAAAGAGAACCATCAAGAAGATGAACATGTTCGTCTTCATTTCTGTATTATGGGGCTTTCCTATAATGCAGAAACGCAGTTCTTCTGCATTTTGATCATTTCTCTCTATCTAACAAATATACATTTTGTATTTGGCATCCCTATTTTGTCATAAAAATTGTCATAAAAATGACACCGTGTAATTGCAAAATGTCACCATTTTCAAAATTATGACAAGCCGGAAGAAAGAATGAACTTGCTCATTTTTTTATGACAAAATTGTCATTATCTAAAACAGTCATTATTTTGTCCTCGTGTAAATGCATGTCATAAATTAATTGATTTGTCATTATTTTGTCATTGTAATTCCGGATTTACACGAATGATAAAAGTGTCATAAAATCTGTCAAAATGAAAGAAATAATGACATTTTGAGCCTGATTATACGGTTCGTTTTCCCGTTCGTTTCGTCTTTCGTGTTTTTTGACAGGCAAGAACGTTCATGATTACATGGTTCGCCAAAATACGTACGTACTTCCATTCGTTATTTTGACGTTCATGGAATTGGGGAATGTTTTGTAAGAAAATAATCAGTAGTAATAAATAAAAATATTTTTAATCACTTATTTCGCAAATACAAACGCATATTAGGTGTATTCAATTACGAAAATTATCCTGTTGGTGATAAGTGACGTACTGCACGCAGCTTTGTCAAATGGAAATGGAGGAATTCAGTGGACTCTGCAATCTCACCTCAAACATCTGGACTACGCGGACGACGTATGCTTACTCTCTCATAGGATCATGGATCTCCATCAAATGACAACAAGGGTGGAGAGAGAAGCAGAAGTCGTAGGGCTTAAGATCAACTCGGCAAAAACTAAAAGGATCAGCCTTGGAACTTCCTCATCAATCCAAGTAAATATTTCTGGACAACCGGTAGAGATGGTAGAGGATTTCCAATATCTTGGGAGTATTGTCTCTACGGGTGGCGGAACTGAACTGGACGTAAACAGCCGAATCAGAAAAGCAAAGGCTGCGTTCGGAATGCTGTCCAAAATATGGAGAAACAACTCTTTTAGCTTAAAGACCAAGCTACGACTGTTCCGCTCCAATGTTGAATCCGTTCTGCTTTACGGCTGCAGCACTTGGAAAGTTACTGAAATTGTCACTAGAAAGCTGCAAACCTTCGTTAATAGATGTCTACGAAACATCTTGAGGATTTTCTGGCCCAACCGTATCTCCAATGCCGAACTTCATGCGAGAACGGGTCAGGAGCCCATAGACTCCATTATACGAAGAAGAAAGTGGCAGTGGATTGGCCATACGCTTCGCAAAGGCGATCGGTGCATTGCGTCTCAAGCAATGCAGTGGAACCCGCTCACACAGGAGGGAAGACAAGTGGGCCGGCCTAGAAGTACATGGCGAAGAACGGTCGAACAGGAATCGGCACGACTGGGGAAAAGTTGGAGAGAGCTGAAATATATTTCAAGAAATCGTACACGATGGCGCGTAGGTGTAGTGGAGGCCCTATGTCCCGTAAGGGAAACATCACGGACGTAATAGGTCCGAGGACCTAAGTAAGTAAGTAATTACGAAAAACTATTTTTCAATTCAATAATTTTTGTTCAAATCGTTTTTTGCTAACATCGAGAAAAAAAATCAGAAACGTCAAAGTTCAACCAGAAAAAGTCTTGAAATTTTCATTCCTGCTTTCGTTACTTCCTTCCCTCTACATTTCTACTCCCCTCACCCAAGCTGTCAAAAAGACGAAAGAACCGAAAAAACGAATCGTGTAATCGGGCACTTTGTCATTAGTGTAGATCCGGCATAATGACAGATTTTATGACACTTTTGTCATTCGTGTAAATCCGGCATTAGAATCACCACGGAGCCATTATGTGAATGTATTGTGAGAGAGAGACAGTATTCCAATTAACCATACTCAGCGAAAACGGAACCTAAATGGAACTCAAAACGGTTCTAAAAAAAAATTTATGAATCGAGGCATACCCAAATGTATTGTATTAAAAAGAAACTTCCCTATCTTGCCTACAAGAAAAAGAAAAAAACACACAGAATTTTTTTTCTTTTCAAGATTTTTTATTTATCAATTATTAAAGGTACATTTTATATTTCCACAACTATACATATACAATTTATACATACATATAATAAACAGTAAACTTGTATTTTTGATTTGAAAAAAAAAAGCAATCGTCTTCGCTACGCTACCTACAAAACTGAACTAAAAAAAAGTGGAAATTAAAACAAAATGACTATACTCCCTGTCTCTCTATTTCGGCGTACATAAAAAAAAACTCGATTATCTCATTCTTCTTTTTACATGCGAACACAGAAAATTTGTTAACATGTGTAAGCCATAAAACAGATGTGCAGCTTTTTCCATGCAGCGAAATTAAATTACACAGGTTCTTATGGGAGCCGATTCACTCAAAGTCTGCATGCAGCGCAGCGCATATGTGTGCAGCTCTGCATGCAGAGATTCGTGCAGACTCGCTGCACATCTGTTTTAGCCATAAAACAGATGTGCAGCGAGTCTGCACGCATCTCTGCATGCAGAGCTGCACCCGAAACACATGTGTATAGTTTCTGACATTCATGATGCATAGTTATGTCAAACAAATACATGAAAGCACAGGGTTGCCGATGTCACACAATAGTGTTGGAGTGAGATTTTCTTCGTTGGACGATGGTGGGGTGGCAACGCCGGCTTCATTCTTAAACAAAAATTACCAACACAAACAAAGTTTTTGAAAGAATGACAGGTGATATGAGTAATGCCAAATAGCAATTATTTAGAAATTTTCGTTTTAAGTTGTGGCTGCAATGAAACTAGGCTGCAAATTTAGAAATAGAGACATCGTGCAGCGCTGCGCTGCATGCAGACTTTGAGTGAATCGGCTCCCATAAGAACCTGTGTAATTTAATTTCGCTGCATGGAAAAAGCTGCGCATCTGTTTTAGGCATAAGCCATAAGACACTCATTTTTTTTGGATTCGAAAGTCCCGGTCTACATTGAACGATTTTTCCCGTGCTGAATGGAAAAATCGTCCGAAACTGGAAGGAACTTGTCGGTTGTACCTCTCAATCGCACACGATTACAACAACAATTTTTTGTCGGCACTGGAAAAATCGTTCAATGTAGACCGTGACAAAGTGATTCTCAAGTGGACCCAGAAATTCTGGTCGATGATTTTGCTTGAAGGGGCAAAAACGAAGTTCTTCTGCATTTTGATCTTTTCTCTCTATCTAACAAATACACATTTTGTATTTGGCAACGAGGAGACTATCTAGGTACCTATAATTTAACTGCGACATTTGAGTTGTGTGAACCAATTGAATTTGAATTGTGTTCAATGTTATTACGTTTATTTATTTCGTGTGAAGTAAGAAGAAAGATAGGAACCTATATTGTGATATAATAAAGATACATACATACAAAAAAAAAATAAATAAAAAAAACGTCTTACGTCTTTTAACATTTTTTCAAGAAACCAAAACAAGGCGACCATTGTGGTAAGTAATTTATAATTTTTGTACAATCAGCCTTATCACTGGGCTGCCGTTAAAGATTTGTATCTACCAACTACGAATCACAAAAATAAATGTATAGCTTGCGTGCAATTCTTCCCCCACTGGTCATAATATGCCGCCTCCGCTGGCCATGAACGATGGCACGAATATGAAAAACAATTTAATCACAAGGCCATGTCCATGGCGTCCATACCAATCAGATTACGGACTGGGTTTAGGAAAACGTTCAGTCAAATGGCGGCGATAAATGGAATGCCTAATATCGCATCCACAATACAATCAACCAGTATCGCCCACTAGCCGAAACAGGTATATTCTCCATCTCCGCAACTGTGGCTTCCCAACCATATCAAATTTATCGTAATCGGTGGAATACTTGTAAATGGTACCACACATTTGTTTTAAAGGCTATTTTTATAATATACATACCCTCATATTAATAAACGAAGCTAGCGGCGAGTTATCTTTAACTCGCGGATTAGGAGTAAGATTTCTGCCACTTGCGAGCTAGCTTAACCACCAAGGAAGGTAGTTTAGCGAAGGATTAACTAGGTCAAATAAATATTCCTTCCTTGGTGGTTTTGCTAGCTCGTAAGTGGCAGTAATCTTACTCCTAATCCACGAGTTAAAGATAGCTTCGTTTATTAATATGGGGGATAATTTATATAGATTGTCTTAATAATAATAATTTTAGCTTTCCTTTGAAAATCTTGGCTTAACGAATTAGAAGGGATGTTCAAAAATATCTTCAAGTCGTTGCCCGGTAAGATTTGTTCTCTCAGTTGTCACCTCACTTACTGCCCACTGGCCTTCCCTCCTTGAAGTTGGAAACTCGATTTCTTCGTGTGAAAGGGAAACATTTTCATCGAAATAACATGTCTTTTTGTGTCTCCGTTGGATTTTTCCGCACATAATTTCCTAATATCTTTATATGGTAATCGTTCATGTCCAGGAGAGTCAGCATGTAAAATTTAATAAAAATTTGTAAAATTTATAGCTATTGATATATTCTGTACCTACCTACATTTTTTCCCATTTTTGTTTTTCAGAAACATTGTTTTAAGATTTTTAGTTTTTAAAAGTATATGTACCGAACGTCCTGTATCAAAATGACTGGTACAGTTCCGAAAATTAACGCTGTCGTGTAGCAAAGAAAAGCCTCGGTACACACAAATGTACCGAAATCAAATTTGTGTACCGAAATTTAAAAATAAATTGTGATCAAATGTGAAATAAGAAATAAGCACATATTTTAATATTTCTTTGTATTTGCAAAATTATGCATTTGAAAATAATATTTAACCTAGTTTCAACTTAGACACAGTTTAAAAATGAATTTGAAAACGCCCCATAGTATTTAATAAATTAAACAAAGATTTAAAAAAAAAGTGTGGTCAACCTAGGTATACCATACCTATTACGTTTATCCTTTATGTACTTTCAACTATTCTTATCGATTGTTGTTGAAAAATAACTTATGACAAAACGTTTAAACTATGGGTAGGTACATATCGTCAAGATCAAATTACGACGTTTACAACAAATTATTGTGGAAAATTCACAAACCTATATGCAGAGCGATCCAGATAGTTTTGTGTTGATGTAATCATGCATGTAAAAACACAACTGATTTTTGTCATCAGATGTGTTTCGACGTTGGATTACTAACACAAAACAATCCAATACAGATCTGGTTATTTTTATGAAAACGGCCATTTCCCATGCAAATTTTGACAGTTTGTAGAACGTCGTTAACTTTCAGAATTTCGGCGTTAACCTTTGGACGGTTTTACAAAGTTGATTATTACATTTTATGCAAAAGTCCTTATAATTTTTTAAGCTAAGTAGGTATTGTTTACTATTGTACTATTAATACATTTGCTATCACCTCAAAATGTTCATACTAGTCTGTTGAAAAAAAAAAATAAATTAATATAACTTAATCTTTTGGTTTTGATAGACTTTAATGAACAAAATTCAAGCAATCAGAATCCAAATTCTGAAATAACTGAAGAAGATTCATTCGTAGAAAAAGAACAAGAAAAAAAAGAAGAAAACGAAAAAGAAAAAGAAGAAGAAGTAGAAAAAGAAATAAAGAAAAAGGTTAGTAATAATGAGT
The DNA here is from genome assembly GCA_949320155.1 of Melangyna quadrimaculata. NCBI lineage: Eukaryota > Metazoa > Arthropoda > Insecta > Diptera > Syrphidae > Melangyna > Melangyna quadrimaculata. The sequence goes on from OX439486.1 coordinate 26,073,227, forward strand.
AGGTGAATCAATATTCTGTGTTCAAATAAATGTAGGTATTTTGAAAATAATAAGTATTAAAATATAATTTTACCTATAATTTGAATGTCAATCCAACTAAATAAGTTTCCGTGGCTGTGAATAATAATTATAATACAAATGTTGCAAAATTATATTCAACTTAACTCAACTACTCAACAGAACGCAAAATAACACGGCCGAAATGTCAGGAAAGAATCTTGACCGATTTGCTAAATTTGTCATTTATAGCTGAAGGAGAAATGCGAATTTTCGTCTTGGCTGCTCTATATTATTTTTAGAATTGTGCTGAATAGGCGTGTACAAGGAAAAGGAGATATCGGAGGGCCTCATCAATCTGAGTCGGCTGAAAAGGATTCCTCAGCAAAAAATCTCAGTTTGGCTGTCAAAATACTGAGGAAAAAAATTGTTCAATTCGCTTGCTTAGCTCTTGACGGAGCAAATCTCTGATATCCCTGTTTCGTGAACGCGGCTCATTTGTATAATAATCACTAGGGTGGATTCTGTGTTCTGTGACTGTTTTTTCGGGATTCCTAACAAGTTTCCGATTACGATGGAATTTGTTATTATGATGAAACTGATTTATATCTTTTAAATTTTCACCTTCTTTTTACTTAAATTTTCACCATTATTATTTAATTTTCAAGTTTACGGTGTCATATACCAATTTTTGATTTTGCAGAGATTTTGAGTGTAGGCATTTTTGGAAATAGTCGGAAAACCTACTCAAATAAACTGATTTATATCTTTTAAATTTTCACCTTCTTTTTACTTTAAATTTTCACCATGATTATTTAATTTTCAAGTTTACAACCCCAACCCATCGATAATTTTGATATAGTACACATAGCTGCGTCTTACGCATATAAGCTAAATATCCCCATACATATCGAGATTTTTAGATCGCCAAAGAAGTTTCACTTCTGCCACAAGTACTGAGTTACACGCGCTCTTTTTTTAAAATTTCATTTTCTTGGTCATTCAGAATTTCTTCCATTTTTATTAGATTAACAATTTTAAGTTGTTCCGTTTCGTGTTCGTGTGGTTGCAATACCGGATTTCTACTCAAACAGTCGGCTTCCTGATTGTATTATTGCGACAAATAATATGTGATATCTCCTAGTTCATTATCTGTTCGGGATCTTATGTTCATATTTTTCAATCGTTTATGGTAGAGTGATTCCGTGTCCCTTCCTCAAATAAAATGGCTTTTTGCAAGTTCAGAAAAGTGAGATCTCAAATATTTAGGACCAGACCGACGCACGATGTAAGCAAGCGAGTTCAAATTTTTTTGAACTTGCCTTACAAATCGACCATTTATTTGAAATTTGGAACTCGATTGGCATTTGATTTAAACTAAATATCATTCAAAGGTGTTTTCTCGTGATAACACTTGCAGATAGGCTGGATAGCTTTCGCTCCGTCATATTTAACATTGAAGGTCTTGAAGGAACAACAACCACTGTTGTGCAATGCGTAGTGCAACGGCCTCTGAGGTAGCTTGGTCTAGGTTCAAATCCAGTTGACAGCAAAACGATTTATAAATTAAAATTGGAACTATAGACTAAGCACCACTAAAAGGAATCTGATGATTGGTGTGGCAGCCATGAAATTGCAATAATTCCAGCCAAAATGTAATACTCGGTGGTAGCCAAGACAAGTGGTTGTTGTTCATTCAAAACCTTCAAACTAAATATTAATTTATTAATTTTTAAGTTTTGGATAAAATAAACAATAATAAATAATAAAAAAAGAAAAAGAAGAAGAAGTAGAAAAAGAAATAAAGAAAAAGGTTAGTAATAATGAGTAGGTGAATCAATATTCTGTGTTCAAATAAATGTAGGTATTTTGAAAATAATAAGTATTAAAATATAATTTTACCTATAATTTGAATGTCAATCTAACTAAATAAGTTTCCGTGGCTGTGAATAATAATTATAATACAAATGTTGCAAAATTATATTCAACTTAACTCAACTACTCAACAGAACGCAAAATAACACGGCCGAAATGTCAGGAAAGAATCTTGACCGATTTGCTAAATTTGTCATTTATAGCTGAAGGAGAAATGCGAATTTTCGTCTTGGCTGTTCTATATTATTTTTAGAATTGTGCTGAATAGGCGTGTACAAGGAAAAGGAGATATCGGAGGGCCTCATCAATCTGAGTCGGCTGAACAGGATTCCTCAGCAAAAAATCTCAGTTTGGCTGTCAAAATACTGAGGAAAAAAATTGTTCAATTCGCTTGCTTAGCTCTTGACGGAGCAAATCTCTGATATCCCTGTTTCGTGAACGCGGCTCATTTGTATAATAATCACTAGGGTGGATTCTTTGTTCTGTGACTGTTTTTTCGGGATTCCTAACAAGTTTCCGATTACGATGGAATTTGTTATTATGATGAAACTGATTTATATCTTTTAAATTTTCACCTTCTTTTTACTTAAATTTTCACCATTATTATTTAATTTTCAAGTTTACGGTGTCATATACCAATTTTTGATTTTGCAGAGATTTTGAGTGTAGGCATTTTTGGAAATAGTCGGAAAACCTACTCAAATAAACTGATTTATATCTTTTAAATTTTCACCTTCTTTTTACTTTAAATTTTCACCATGATTATTTAATTTTCAAGTTTACAACCCCAACCCATCGATAATTTTGATATAGTACACATAGCTGCGTCTTACGCATATAAGCTAAATATCCCCATACATATCGAGATTTTTAGATCGCCAAAGAAGTTTCACTTCTGCCACAAGTACTGAGTTACACGCGCTCTTTTTTTAAAATTTCATTTTCTTGGTCATTCAGAATTTCTTCCATTTTTATTAGATTAACAATTTTAAGTTGTTCTGTTTCGTGTTCGTGTGGTTGCAATACCGGATTTCTACTCAAACAGTCGGCTTCCTGATTGTATTATTGCGACAAATAATATGTGATATCTCCTAGTTCATTATCTGTTCGGGATCTTATGTTCATATTTTTCAATCGTTTATGGTAGAGTGATTCCGTGTCCCTTCCTCAAATAAAATGGCTTTTTGCAAGTTCAGAAAAGTGAGATCTCAAATATTTAGGACCAGACCGACGCACGATGTAAGCAAGCGAGTTCAAATTTTTTTGAACTTGCCTTACAAATCGACCATTTATTTGAAATTTGGAACTCGATTGGCATTTGATTTAAACTAAATATCATTCAAAGGTGTTTTCTCGTGATAACACTTGCAGATAGGCTGGATAGCTTTCGCTCCGTCATATTTAACATTGAAGGTCTTGAAGGAACAACAACCACTGTTGTGCAATGCGTAGTGCAACGGACTCTGAGGTAGCTTGGTCTAGGTTCAAATCCAGTTGACAGCAAAACGATTTATAAATTAAAATTGGAACTATAGACTAAGCACCACTAAAAGGAATCTGATGATTGGTGTGGCAGCCATGAAATTGCAATAATTCCAGCCAAAATGTAATACTCGGTGGTAGCCAAGACAAGTGGTTGTTGTTCATTCAAAACCTTCAAACTAAATATTAATTTATTTATTTTTTAAGTTTTGGATAAAATAAACAATAATAAATAATAGGTCTTTAAATTTTTATTCGATAGAGTTATCACATAGAATTTTAGTTCGCTATTCTGTGTTCAAATAAATGTAGGTATTTTGAAAATAATAAGTATTAAAATATAATTTTACCTATAATTTGAATGTCAATCCAACTAAATAAGTTTCCGTGGCTGTGAATAATAATTATAATACAAATGTTGCAAAATTATATTCAACTTAACTCAACTACTCAACAGAACGCAAAATAACACGGCCGAAATGTCAGGAAAGAATCTTGACCGATTTGCTAAATTTGTCATTTATAGCTGAAGGAGAAATGCGAATTTTCGGCTTGGCTGCTCTATATTATTTTTAGAATTGTGCTGAATAGGCGTGTACAAGGAAAAGGAGATATCGGAGGGCCTCATCAATCTGAGTCGGCTGAAAAGGATTCCTCAGCAAAAAATCTCAGTTTGGCTGTCAAAATACTGAGGAAAAAAATTGTTCAATTCGCTTGCTTAGCTCTTGACGGAGCAAATCTCTGATATCCCTGTTTCGTGAACGCGGCTCATTTGTATAATAATCACTAGGGTGGATTCTGTGTTCTGTGACTGTTTTTTCGGGATTCCTAACAAGTTTCCGATTACGATGGAATTTGTTATTATGATGAAACTGATTTATATCTTTTAAATTTTCACCTTCTTTTTACTTAAATTTTCACCATTATTATTTAATTTTCAAGTTTACGGTGTCATATACCAATTTTTGATTTTGCAGAGATTTTGAGTGTAGGCATTTTTGGAAATAGTCGGAAAACCTACTCAAATAAACTGATTTATATCTTTTAAATTTTCACCTTCTTTTTACTTTAAATTTTCACCATGATTATTTAATTTTCAAGTTTACAACCCCAACCCATCGATAATTTTGATATAGTACACATAGCTGCGTCTTACGCATATAAGCTAAATATCCCCATACATATCGAGATTTTTAGATCGCCAAAGAAGTTTCACTTCTGCCACAAGTACTGAGTTACACGCGCTCTTTTTTTAAAATTTCATTTTCTTGGTCATTCAGAATTTCTTCCATTTTTATTAGATTAACAATTTTAAGTTGTTCCGTTTCGTGTTCGTGTGGTTGCAATACCGGATTTCTACTCAAACAGTCGGCTTCCTGATTGTATTATTGCGACAAATAATATGTGATATCTCCTAGTTCATTATCTGTTCGGGATCTTATGTTCATATTTTTCAATCGTTTATGGTACAGTGATTCCGTGTCCCTTCCTCAAATAAAATGGCTTTTTGCAAGTTCAGAAAAGTGAGATCTCAAATATTTAGGACCAGACCGACGCACGATGTAAGCAAGCGAGTTCAAATTTTTTTGAACTTGCCTTACAAATCGACCATTTATTTGAAATTTGGAACTCGATTGGCATTTGATTTAAACTAAATATCATTCAAAGGTGTTTTCTCGTGATAACACTTGCAGATAGGCTGGATAGCTTTCGCTCCGTCATATTTAACATTGAAGGTCTTGAAGGAACAACAACCACTGTTGTGCAATGCGTAGTGCAACGGCCTCTGAGGTAGCTTGGTCTAGGTTCAAATCCAGTTGACAGCAAAACGATTTATAAATTAAAATTGGAACTATAGACTAAGCACCACTAAAAGGAATCTGATGATTGGTGTGGCAGCCATGAAATTGCAATAATTCCAGCCAAAATGTAATACTCGGTGGTAGCCAAGACAAGTGGTTGTTGTTCATTCAAAACCTTCAAACTAAATATTAATTTATTAATTTTTAAGTTTTGGATAAAATAAACAATAATAAATAATAAAAAAAGAAAAAGAAGAAGAAGTAGAAAAAGAAATAAAGAAAAAGGTTAGTAATAATGAGTAGGTGAATCAATATTCTGTGTTCAAATAAATGTAGGTATTTTGAAAATAATAAGTATTAAAATATAATTTTACCTATAATTTGAATGTCAATCTAACTAAATAAGTTTCCGTGGCTGTGAATAATAATTATAATAAAAATGTTGCAAAATTATATTCAACTTAACTCAACTACTCAACAGAACGCAAAATAACACGGCCGAAATGTCAGGAAAGAATCTTGACCGATTTGCTAAATTTGTCATTTATAGCTGAAGGAGAAATGCGAATTTTCGTCTTGGCTGCTCTATATTATTTTTAGAATTGTGCTGAATAGGCGTGTACAAGGAAAAGGAGATATCGGAGGGCCTCATCAATCTGAGTCGGCTGAACAGGATTCCTCAGCAAAAAATCTCAGTTTGGCTGTCAAAATACTGAGGAAAAAAATTGTTCAATTCGCTTGCTTAGCTCTTGACGGAGCAAATCTCTGATATCCCTGTTTCGTGAACGCGGCTCATTTGTATAATAATCACTAGGGTGGATTCTTTGTTCTGTGACTGTTTTTTCGGGATTCCTAACAAGTTTCCGATTACGATGGAATTTGTTATTATGATGAAACTGATTTATATCTTTTAAATTTTCACCTTCTTTTTACTTAAATTTTCACCATTATTATTTAATTTTCAAGTTTACGGTGTCATATACCAATTTTTGATTTTGCAGAGATTTTGAGTGTAGGCATTTTTGGAAATAGTCGGAAAACCTACTCAAATAAACTGATTTATATCTTTTAAATTTTCACCTTCTTTTTACTTTAAATTTTCACCATGATTATTTAATTTTCAAGTTTACAACCCCAACCCATCGATAATTTTGATAAAGTACACATAGCTGCGTCTTACGCATATAAGCTAAATATCCCCATACATATCGAGATTTTTAGATCGCCAAAGAAGTTTCACTTCTGCCACAAGTACTGAGTTACACGCGCTCTTTTTTTAAAATTTCATTTTCTTGGTCATTCAGAATTTCTTCCATTTTTATTAGATTAACAATTTTAAGTTGTTCCGTTTCGTGTTCGTGTGGTTGCAATACCGGATTTCTACTCAAACAGTCGGCTTCCTGATTGTATTATTGCGACAAATAATATGTGATATCTCCTAGTTCATTATCTGTTCGGGATCTTATGTTCATATTTTTCAATCGTTTATGGTAGAGTGATTCCGTGTCCCTTCCTCAAATAAAATGGCTTTTTGCAAGTTCAGAAAAGTGAGATCTCAAATATTTAGGACCAGACCGACGCACGATGTAAGCAAGCGAGTTCAAATTTTTTTGAACTTGCCTTACAAATCGACCATTTATTTGAAATTTGGAACTCGATTGGCATTTGATTTAAACTAAATATCATTCAAAGGTGTTTTCTCGTGATAACACTTGCAGATAGGCTGGATAGCTTTCGCTCCGTCATATTTAACATTGAAGGTCTTGAAGGAACAACAACCACTGTTGTGCAATGCGTAGTGCAACGGCCTCTGAGGTAGCTTGGTCTAGGTTCAAATCCAGTTGACAGCAAAACGATTTATAAATTAAAATTGGAACTATAGACTAAGCACCACTAAAAGGAATCTGATGATTGGTGTGGCAGCCATGAAATTGCAATAATTCCAGCCAAAATGTAATACTCGGTGGTAGCCAAGACAAGTGGTTGTTGTTCATTCAAAACCTTCAAACTAAATATTAATTTATTAATTTTTAAGTTTTGGATAAAATAAACAATAATAAATAATAAAAAAAGAAAAAGAAGAAGAAGTAGAAAAAGAAATAAAGAAAAAGGTTAGTAATAATGAGTAGGTGAATCAATATTCTGTGTTCAAATAAATGTAGGTATTTTGAAAATAATAAGTATTAAAATATAATTTTACCTATAATTTGAATGTCAATCTAACTAAATAAGTTTCCGTGGCTGTGAATAATAATTATAATACAAATGTTGCAAAATTATATTCAACTTAACTCAACTACTCAACAGAACGCAAAATAACACGGCCGAAATGTCAGGAAAGAATCTTGACCGATTTGCTAAATTTGTCATTTATAGCTGAAGGAGAAATGCGAATTTTCGTCTTGGCTGCTCTATATTATTTTTAGAATTGTGCTGAATAGGCGTGTACAAGGAAAAGGAGATATCGGAGGGCCTCATCAATCTGAGTCGGCTGAACAGGATTCCTCAGCAAAAAATCTCAGTTTGGCTGTCAAAATACTGAGGAAAAAAATTGTTCAATTCGCTTGCTTAGCTCTTGACGGAGCAAATCTCTGATATCCCTGTTTCGTGAACGCGGCTCATTTGTATAATAATCACTAGGGTGGATTCTTTGTTCTGTGACTGTTTTTTCGGGATTCCTAACAAGTTTCCGATTACGATGGAATTTGTTATTATGATGAAACTGATTTATATCTTTTAAATTTTCACCTTCTTTTTACTTAAATTTTCACCATTATTATTTAATTTTCAAGTTTACGGTGTCATATACCAATTTTTGATTTTGCAGAGATTTTGAGTGTAGGCATTTTTGGAAATAGTCGGAAAACCTACTCAAATAAACTGATTTATATCTTTTAAATTTTCACCTTCTTTTTACTTTAAATTTTCACCATGATTATTTAATTTTCAAGTTTACAACCCCAACCCATCGATAATTTTGATATAGTACACATAGCTGCGTCTTACGCATATAAGCTAAATATCCCCATACATATCGAGAATTTTAGATCGCCAAAGAAGTTTCACTTCTGCCACAAGTACTGAGTTACACGCGCTCTTTTTTTAAAATTTCATTTTCTTGGTCATTCAGAATTTCTTCCATTTTTATTAGATTAACAATTTTAAGTTGTTCTGTTTCGTGTTCGTGTGGTTGCAATACCGGATTTCTACTCAAACAGCCGGCTTCCTGATTGTATTATTGCGACAAATAATATGTGATATCTCCTAGTTCATTATCTGTTCGGGATCTTATGTTCATATTTTTCAATCGTTTATGGTAGAGTGATTCCGTGTCCCTTCCTCAAATAAAATGGCTTTTTGCAAGTTCAGAAAAGTGAGATCTCAAATATTTAGGACCAGACCGACGCACGATGTAAGCAAGCGAGTTCAAATTTTTTTGAACTTGCCTTACAAATCGACCATTTATTTGAAATTTGGAACTCGATTGGCATTTGATTTAAACTAAATATCATTCAAAGGTGTTTTCTCGTGATAACACTTGCAGATAGGCTGGATAGCTTTCGCTCCGTCATATTTAACATTGAAGGTCTTGAAGGAACAACAACCACTGTTGTGCAATGCGTAGTGCAACGGCCTCTGAGGTAGCTTGGTCTAGGTTCAAATCCAGTTGACGGCAAAACGATTTATAAATTAAAATTGGAACTATAGACTAAGCACCACTAAAAGGAATCTGATGATTGGTGTGGCAGCCATGAAATTGCAATAATTCCAGCCAAAATGTAATACTCGGTGGTAGCCAAGACAAGTGGTTGTTGTTCATTCAAAACCTTCAAACTAAATATTAATTTATTTATTTTTTAAGTTTTGGATAAAATAAACAATAATAAATAATAGGTCTTTAAATTTTTATTCGATAGAGTTATCACATAGAATTTTAGTTCGCTATTCTGTGTTCAAATAAATGTAGGTATTTTGAAAATATAAGTATTAAAATATAATTTTACCTATAATTTGAATGTCAATCCAACTAAATAAGTTTCCGTGGCTGTGAATAATAATTATAATACAAATGTTGCAAAATTATATTCAACTTAACTCAACTACTCAACAGAACGCAAAATAACACGGCCGAAATGTCAGGAAAGAATCTTGACCGATTTGCTAAATTTGTCATTTATAGCTGAAGGAGAAATGCGAATTTTCGTCTTGGCTGCTCTATATTATTTTTAGAATTGTGCTGAATAGGCGTGTACAAGGAAAAGGAGATATCGGAGGGCCTCATCAATCTGAGTCGGCTGAACAGGATTCCTCAGCAAAAAATCTCAGTTTGGCTGTCAAAATACTGAGGAAAAAAATTGTTCAATTCGCTTGCTTAGCTCTTGACGGAGCAAATCTCTGATATCCCTGTTTCGTGAACGCGGCTCATTTGTATAATAATCACTAGGGTGGATTCTTTGTTCTGTGACTGTTTTTTGGGGATTCCTAACAAGTTTCCGATTACGATGGAATTTGTTATTATGATGAAACTGATTTATATCTTTTAAATTTTCACCTTCTTTTTACTTAAATTTTCACCATTATTATTTAATTTTCAAGTTTACGGTGTCATATACCAATTTTTGATTTTGCAGAGATTTTGAGTGTAGGCATTTTTGGAAATAGTCGGAAAACCTACTCAAATAAACTGATTTATATCTTTTAAATTTTCACCTTCTTTTTACTTTAAATTTTCACCATGATTATTTAATTTTCAAGTTTACAACCCCAACCCATCGATAATTTTGATAAAGTACACATAGCTGCGTCTTACGCATATAAGCTAAATATCCCCATACATATCGAGATTTTTAGATCGCCAAAGAAGTTTCACTTCTGCCACAAGTACTGAGTTACACGCGCTCTTTTTTTAAAATTTCATTTTCTTGGTCATTCAGAATTTCTTCCATTTTTATTAGATTAACAATTTTAAGTTGTTCCGTTTCGTGTTCGTGTGGTTGCAATACCGGATTTCTACTCAAACAGTCGGCTTCCTGATTGTATTATTGCGACAAATAATATGTGATATCTCCTAGTTCATTATCTGTTCGGGATCTTATGTTCATATTTTTCAATCGTTTATGGTAGAGTGATTCCGTGTCCCTTCCTCAAATAAAATGGCTTTTTGCAAGTTCAGAAAAGTGAGATCTCAAATATTTAGGACCAGACCGACGCACGATGTAAGCAAGCGAGTTCAAATTTTTTTGAACTTGCCTTACAAATCGACCATTTATTTGAAATTTGGAACTCGATTGGCATTTGATTTAAACTAAATATCATTCAAAGGTGTTTTCTCGTGATAACACTTGCAGATAGGCTGGATAGCTTTCGCTCCGTCATATTTAACATTGAAGGTCTTGAAGGAACAACAACCACTGTTGTGCAATGCGTAGTGCAACGGCCTCTGAGGTAGCTTGGTCTAGGTTCAAATCCAGTTGACAGCAAAACGATTTATAAATTAAAATTGGAACTATAGACTAAGCACCACTAAAAGGAATCTGATGATTGGTGTGGCAGCCATGAAATTGCAATAATTCCAGCCAAAATGTAATACTCGGTGGTAGCCAAGACAAGTGGTTGTTGTTCATTCAAAACCTTCAAACTAAATATTAATTTATTAATTTTTAAGTTTTGGATAAAATAAACAATAATAAATAATAAAAAAAGAAAAAGAAGAAGAAGTAGAAAAAGAAATAAAGAAAAAGGTTAGTAAAAATGAGTAGGTGAATCAATATTCTGTGTTCAAATAAATGTAGGTATTTTGAAAATAATAAGTATTAAAATATAATTTTACCTATAATTTGAATGTCAATCTAACTAAATAAGTTTCCGTGGCTGTGAATAATAATTATAATACAAATGTTGCAAAATTATATTCAACTTAACTCAACTACTCAACAGAACGCAAAATAACACGGCCGAAATGTCAGGAAAGAATCTTGACCGATTTGCTAAATTTGTCATTTATAGCTGAAGGAGAAATGCGAATTTTCGTCTTGGCTGCTCTATATTATTTTTAGAATTGTGCTGAATAGGCGTGTACAAGGAAAAGGAGATATCGGAGGGCCTCATCAATCTGAGTCGGCTGAACAGGATTCCTCAGCAAAAAATCTCAGTTTGGCTGTCAAAATACTGAGGAAAAAAATTGTTCAATTCGCTTGCTTAGCTCTTGACGGAGCAAATCTCTGATATCCCTGTTTCGTGAACGCGGCTCATTTGTATAATAATCACTAGGGTGGATTCTTTGTTCTGTGACTGTTTTTTCGGGATTCCTAACAAGTTTCCGATTACGATGGAATTTGTTATTATGATGAAACTGATTTATATCTTTTAAATTTTCACCTTCTTTTTACTTAAATTTTCACCATTATTATTTAATTTTCAAGTTTACGGTGTCATATACCAATTTTTGATTTTGCAGAGATTTTGAGTGTAGGCATTTTTGGAAATAGTCGGAAAACCTACTCAAATAAACTGATTTATATCTTTTAAATTTTCACCTTCTTTTTACTTTAAATTTTCACCATGATTATTTAATTTTCAAGTTTACAACCCCAACCCATCGATAATTTTGATATAGTACACATAGCTGCGTCTTACGCATATAAGCTAAATATCCCCATACATATCGAGATTTTTAGATCGCCAAAGAAGTTTCACTTCTGCCACAAGTACTGAGTTACACGCGCTCTTTTTTTAAAATTTCATTTTCTTGGTCATTCAGAATTTCTTCCATTTTTATTAGATTAACAATTTTAAGTTGTTCTGTTTCGTGTTCGTGTGGTTGCAATACCGGATTTCTACTCAAACAGTCGGCTTCCTGATTGTATTATTGCGACAAATAATATGTGATATCTCCTAGTTCATTATCTGTTCGGGATCTTATGTTCATATTTTTCAATCGTTTATGGTAGAGTGATTCCGTGTCCCTTCCTCAAATAAAATGGCTTTTTGCAAGTTCAGAAAAGTGAGATCTCAAATATTTAGGACCAGACCGACGCACGATGTAAGCAAGCGAGTTCAAATTTTTTTGAACTTGCCTTACAAATCGACCATTTATTTGAAATTTGGAACTCGATTGGCATTTGATTTAAACTAAACTAAACTGAATAGGTCTTTAAATTTTTATTCGATAGAGTTATCACATAGAATTTTAGTTCGCTATTCTGTGTTCAAATAAATGTAGGTATTTTGAAAATAATAAGTATTAAAATATAATTTTACCTATAATTTGAATGTCAATCTAACTAAATAAGTTTCCGTGGCTGTGAATAATAATTATAATACAAATGTTGCAAAATTATATTCAACTTAACTCAACTACTCAACAGAACGCAAAATAACACGGCCGAAATGTCAGGAAAGAATCTTGACCGATTTGCTAAATTTGTCATTTATAGCTGAAGGAGAAATGCGAATTTTCGTCTTGGCTGCTCTATATTATTTTTAGAATTGTGCTGAATAGGCGTGTACAAGGAAAAGGAGATATCGGAGGGCCTCATCAATCTGAGTCGGCTGAACAGGATTCCTCAGCAAAAAATCTCAGTTTGGCTGTCAAAATACTGAGGAAAAAAATTGTTCAATTCGCTTGCTTAGCTCTTGACGGAGCAAATCTCTGATATCCCTGTTTCGTGAACGCGGCTCATTTGTATAATAATCACTAGGGTGGATTCTTTGTTCTGTGACTGTTTTTTCGGGATTCCTAACAAGTTTCCGATTACGATGGAATTTGTTATTATGATGAAACTGATTTATATCTTTTAAATTTTCACCTTCTTTTTACTTAAATTTTCACCATTATTATTTAATTTTCAAGTTTACGGTGTCATATACCAATTTTTGATTTTGCAGAGATTTTGAGTGTAGGCATTTTTGGAAATAGTCGGAAAACCTACTCAAATAAACTGATTTATATCTTTTAAATTTTCACCTTCTTTTTACTTTAAATTTTCACCATGATTATTTAATTTTCAAGTTTACAACCCCAACCCATCGATAATTTTGATATAGTACACATAGCTGCGTCTTACGCATATAAGCTAAATATCCCCATACATATCGAGATTTTTAGATCGCCAAAGAAGTTTCACTTCTGCCACAAGTACTGAGTTACACGCGCTCTTTTTTTAAAATTTCATTTTCTTGGTCATTCAGAATTTCTTCCATTTTTATTAGATTAACAATTTTAAGTTGTTCTGTTTCGTGTTCGTGTGGTTGCAATACCGGATTTCTACTCAAACAGTCGGCTTCCTGATTGTATTATTGCGACAAATAATATGTGATATCTCCTAGTTCATTATCTGTTCGGGATCTTATGTTCATATTTTTCAATCGTTTATGGTAGAGTGATTCCGTGTCCCTTCCTCAAATAAAATGGCTTTTTGCAAGTTCAGAAAAGTGAGATCTCAAATATTTAGGACCAGACCGACGCACGATGTAAGCAAGCGAGTTCAAATTTTTTTGAACTTGCCTTACAAATCGACCATTTATTTGAAATTTGGAACTCGATTGGCATTTGATTTAAACTAAACTAAACTGAATAGGTCTTTAAATTTTTATTCGATAGAGTTATCACATAGAATTTTAGTTCGCTATTCTGTGTTCAAATAAATGTAGGTATTTTGAAAATAATAAGTATTAAAATATAATTTTACCTATAATTTGAATGTCAATCTAACTAAATAAGTTTCCGTGGCTGTGAATAATAATTATAATACAAATGTTGCAAAATTATATTCAACTTAACTCAACTACTCAACAGAACGCAAAATAACACGGCCGAAATGTCAGGAAAGAATCTTGACCGATTTGCTAAATTTGTCATTTATAGCTGAAGGAGAAATGCGAATTTTCGTCTTGGCTGCTCTATATTATTTTTAGAATTGTGCTGAATAGGCGTGTACAAGGAAAAGGAGATATCGGAGGGCCTCATCAATCTGAGTCGGCTGAACAGGATTCCTCAGCAAAAAATCTCAGTTTGGCTGTCAAAATACTGAGGAAAAAAATTGTTCAATTCGCTTGCTTAGCTCTTGACGGAGCAAATCTCTGATATCCCTGTTTCGTGAACGCGGCTCATTTGTATAATAATCACTAGGGTGGATTCTTTGTTCTGTGACTGTTTTTTGGGGATTCCTAACAAGTTTCCGATTACGATGGAATTTGTTATTATGATGAAACTGATTTATATCTTTTAAATTTTCACCTTCTTTTTACTTAAATTTTCACCATTATTATTTAATTTTCAAGTTTACGGTGTCATATACCAATTTTTGATTTTGCAGAGATTTTGAGTGTAGGCATTTTTGGAAATAGTCGGAAAACCTACTCAAATAAACTGATTTATATCTTTTAAATTTTCACCTTCTTTTTACTTTAAATTTTCACCATGATTATATAATTTTCAAGTTTACAACCCCAACCCATCGATAATTTTGATATAGTACACATAGCTGCGTCTTACGCATATAAGCTAAATATCCCCATACATATCGAGATTTTTAGATCGCCAAAGAAGTTTCACTTCTGCCACAAGTACTGAGTTACACGCGCTCTTTTTTTTAAATTTCATTTTCTTGGTCATTCAGAATTTCTTCTATTTTTATTAGATTAACAATTTTAAGTTGTTCCGTTTCGTGTTCGTGTGGTTGCAATACCGGATTTCTACTCAAACAGTCGGCTTCCTGATTGTATTATTGCGACAAATAATATGTGATATCTCCTAGTTCATTATCTGTTCGGGATCTTATGTTCATATTTTTCAATCGTTTATGGTAGAGTGATTCCGTGTCCCTTCCTCAAATAAAATGGCTTTTTGCAAGTTCAGAAAAGTGAGATCTCAAATATTTAGGACCAGACCGACGCACGATGTAAGCAAGCGAGTTCAAATTTTTTTGAACTTGCCTTACAAATCGACCATTTATTTGAAATTTGGAACTCGATTGGCATTTGATTTAAACTAAATATCATTCAAAGGTGTTTTCTCGTGATAACACTTGCAGATAGGCTGGATAGCTTTCGCTCCGTCATATTTAACATTGAAGGTCTTGAAGGAACAACAACCACTGTTGTGCAATGCGTAGTGCAACGGCCTCTGAGGTAGCTTGGTCTAGGTTCAAATCCAGTTGACAGCAAAACGATTTATAAATTAAAATTGGAACTATAGACTAAGCACCACTAAAAGGAATCTGATGATTGGTGTGGCAGCCATGAAATTGCAATAATTCCAGCCAAAATGTAATACTCGGTGGTAGCCAAGACAAGTGGTTGTTGTTCATTCAAAACCTTCAAACTAAATATTAATTTATTTATTTTTTAAGTTTTGGATAAAATAAACAATAATAAATAATAGGTCTTTAAATTTTTATTCGATAGAGTTATCACATAGAATTTTAGTTCGCTAAGTTTTGACTCTATTGGCGAACAGATCAGAGAAAGTTCGCTATTTTCCCAGTGATAATCAAATTCGCTTCAACTTGTGTGCGGCTAGTAAAAATGCAATTTATAAAGACAAAACCTTACATTGGATGGGCATGATCAGGTGACCTCGGTGGCGCAATGCGTAGTGCATCGGCCTCAGAGTTAGCTGGTCTAAGTTCGATTGCAATTGACGGCACTAATTTATAAATTAAAAATTGAACATAAAGACTAAGCACTACTTAAGGAATCTGATGATTGGTGTGGCAGCCATGAAATTGCAATAATTCCAGCCAAAATGTAATACTCGGTGGTAGCCAAGACAAGTGGTTGTTGTTCATTCAAAACCTTCAAACTTAATATCAATTTATTTATTTTTTAAGTTTTGCCTAAAATAAACAATAATAAATAATAGGTCTTTAAATTTTTATTCGATAGAGTTACCACATAGAATTTTAGTTCGCTAAGTTTTGACTCTATTGGCGAACAGATCAGAGAAAGTTCGCTATTTGTAATTCAGTTATAATCAAATTCGCTTCAACTTGTGTGCGTCTAGTAAAACTGCTATTTGCGTCAAAATGCAATTTATAAAGACTAAACCTTACATTGGGTGGATATGATCAAGTGACCTCGGTGGCGAAATGCGTAGTGCATCGGCCTCAGAGTTAGCTGGTCTAAGTTCGATTGCAATTGACGGCACTAATTCATAAATTAAAAATTGAACATAAAGACTTAGCACCACTAAAGTAAACTGATGATTGGTGTGGCAGCCATTGAATTGCAATAATTCCAGCCAAATACAATGGTGATAGCCCACTCAAGTGGTTGTTGAACATTTAAACCTTCATGAAATTTAATATTTGTTCCTGATGGTCGTCTATAGCAAAGAGGAAAAATTATGTCAGTTTGCCAGCCTACTGGAAAGTTTTCCTGATTGAAATGCAGACGAACAATTTTTTCGTCCGCAATTCTGTCAGTGGAATGAGTGAGATTGGAAATTCCGTTTTCCATTGGTTTCACTTCACTCAAGGTTTCACTCATTCTGAAATCCAATGGAACGCTGCAAGTTGCTTCTACTCAATTCTTGTGTTTGGTATCTGTATATGTGAATCGTCAAATAGAAATTAGTTGCTGCCACACAAAAAGTCAAATGCAAAACACGACTGTATAAACCCAGAACTTGTATTTTTTGTAATTCTTTCCTTAGTTGTTTATAAAAAATTATCAAAACATTGATTTTAGATGCAAGTGAAATCACAAGATTAGTGGTAGTAACTTTCCACGTATGTGACATGTTTTGTTTTTTGCTGTGACGTCATAGAAACACAATTGTGTAGTTCTTACACATCGTCTAATAATAGGGCAAATTCCTAAACGCAAAACTTGCGCAAATTATGCTAAGCAAATAGTTCCTAAATGCAACCATTAAAATTGCTGCAAAGCAAATTATCCCAAAACGCAGTCGACTTTTTTACTTCGCAAATGTAAAAAATATCTTGCGCACTTCACTTGCATTTGAATTTGTTTGGCGTAAGTTGTGTCTGGAATTTTGCTACACTTAATTTATTTGTTTTTTGAAGAAAAGTAATTTATATTTACTAAAAGACAAGAAATAACTATTTTATGAAGAATTTCAAAAGTATGGAAAACTGAAAACAATTTTCTTTTACAAAAGAAGAAATGCTTCGTAAATGGAGCAACATTCTTCATATAAAACAATAAAACAAAGGAATGGGGAAACTGGAGGAGCTGCAACAAAATGGGAGTACCTACTATGACTTGTTTGTTTCATATAAGTCTTATAACCTGGAAACCCATCAACGACAGGATATTGACAGCCAGGTTCCAGAGTAAATTAAAAAAAATCACCATCATCCAGTGCTATGCCCCAACTGAGGAAGCGTCGGACGCCGAGAAGGACGAATTTTACAGCCAACTTAGCGCGGTTTTCAGAAGCTCGCCGAATGGAGACATCACTATCGTAATGGGCGATCTTAATAGTAAGGTTGGTCAGGACAACACAGCGTTGAAGCACGTTCTGGGTAACCACGGTATCGGGGAACGGAACGACAATGGAGAGCGGTTTGTTGACTTCTGTAACGCAAATCAGCTAGTCATTGGAGGTACTCTGTTCGAGCATAGGATCTCGCACAAGATAAGTTGGTTATCCAAAGATCGTCAATGTACAGCGAACTTAATCGATCACTTTGCTATTAGCAAACGCTTTAAAAATTGTCTTCTCGACGTCCGAAACAGACACGCGGTGCTGATGTAGGGTTAGCTCGCGATCACCATCTTATGCTTGCCTACGTTCGTCTTCGAATTGCTTCAGTACATGGAAATCGGCAAAACTTCCTGCGTACACCTAGGTACAATACCGACAGATTACGGGATCCTACAGTGCGCCAAAGATATAAGGACCGCCTCGCCGCAGAAGCAGAAGTCATCAGCATTGCCACGCCAGAAAATGCAGACCAACACTGGAGCAATGTGAAAAAGGCCTTTGCAACTGCCGCAACTGAGTCTGTGGGTATAAAGCAGAGAAGCCAAAGCACATGGCTTTCTGCAGATACATGGAGTAAGATTGAAGAAAGGAACGCGATTAGATCCCAACTTGCGGCTTCCCCAGTAGGTGAGAGATTTAACATCGAGTCTCATTACCGTAGGAAAAGGAAAAAAGTGCAGCGTAGTGTCAGACGTGACAAAAGGAGGCGCGTAAATGTCCTCGCAGAACAGGCAGAGGAAGCAGCATCTAGGTGCGACAGTGGTACCGTCTACAAGATAACCAAGGAATTGGTTGGAAACAACAACTCCGGAAAACAACACCTCGTCAAGGATGTAGACGACACCCTGCTAGTTACGGATGAGGATCAGCTCAGGAGATGGAAGGAACATTTTGCTAGCGTGCTCAACCACATAGGCGATAGCGGAGGTGTTCCAGCCCCTAACCCAAATGAGTTATTCGTAGAAACTAGTTCCCGTATTCGCACCTGCCCTCCCAGTTTAGCCGAGATAACATCAGCAATCAAATCCCTCAAGAACAACAAAGCGGTAGGTTTGGACGGCATTCCCGCTGAGCTCTACCAAGCAGATACACAAACATCAGCCAAGTTGCTACATCCCTTAATAGCACAGGCATGGGAGAACGAAAGTTTCCCCATTGAATGGAAAAAAGGGATGATCGTCAAACTACCAAAAAAGGGAAATCTTACGGATTGCGGAAACTGGAGAGGGATCTGTGTCCTCCCCGCGGTGGCAAAGATAATGGCGAAAATAATCTTGGAACGAATCAAAGAACATCTCGATTCTACTCTCGACAAAGAGCAAATGGGATTTCGTGCAGGCTCATCCTGCATTGATCACATCAAGACCTTGAGGATCATAATAGAACAATGCGTGGAGTTCCGTTCCCCTCTTCATTTGCTCTTCATCGACTTCGAAAAGGCTTTCGATAGTTTGAATCGAGATTTCATTTGGTCAGCTTTACGTAGAAGAGTAGTACCCGTGAAGATTATCGCCATTTTAAAGGCTACCTACGAGGGTGCATCGTGTCAAGTCTTACACAACGGAAAGGTATCAGAGGACTTCGATATCCATAGCGGAGTTCGTCAAGGATGTTTGCTATCTCCACTACTTTTCCTGGTGGTTATAGGGGATGTCCTTCATGCAGCTCTAGCCGAGCAAGCGCGTGGAATTCGATGGACGATGTTTTCGTTCCTGCAACATCTTGATTACGCTGACGATATTTGGTTGCTCTCGCACAACATTATGGATCTTCATCATATGGTGACTAATCTGGAATACGAGGCAAACAAAGTCGGTTTGAGGATCGAAACCGGGAAAACAAAAATCCTCAACATTTCTGAATCTTCTTCTCAAGTTGTCGTTGTCGGACAACTTCCTGTACCTCGGTAGTGTTGTCTCAAAAGACGGCGGTGGTACCGATGAAGATGTTAACTGCCGAATCGGCAAATCAAAAGCTGCTTTCGGCATGCTGTCTAAAGTTTGGAGGAGCAACGTTTACAGTACGAAGACCAAGCTGCGACTGTTCCGGTCGAACGTAGAGTCAGTACTACTATATGGGTGTAGTACATGGAAAGTGACCGCCTCTGTCACAAGGAAGCTACAAACTTTCGAAAATAGATGTCTCCGAAACATCCTAAGGATTTTTTGGCCGAACACCATCTCCAACCAAGAACTCCTTCGGAGAACGGGCCAAAGTCCTATTGACATCGTCATTAGGAAAAGAAAGTGGCAGTGGATTGGTCACACCCTACGTCGTGGTGCAGACTCTATTGCAAGACATGCAATGGAGTGGGATCCACTCATCCAAGATGGCAGAAGACCTGGAGGCCAGAGAAAATCTTGGCGCAGAACAGTCGACAAGGAATCACAAAAGCTCGCTAAAAGTTGGGGAGAGCTAAAATACATTTCCAGAAACCGAACGAGATGGCGTGTAGCGGTAGTTGACGCCCTGTGCCTCTTAGAGGGGTCAATGATCTAAGTAAGTAAGTTGTTTGTCACTCTGGCAGACGGCGTATGCCATGCTTATTTATGATTTGTTACAATATAGCATTAAGAAATTATATAAATAAAAGTCATTATTAATCTAAATCTAATCTAAGTTGTTTGTTTCATGAAGTGTAGATATGGAACAAAGCAACATCAACTCAGTAAAATCTTTATTAAAATAATTTTTGTTTGGGGCTCCATATTTCATTCCAGCAAAAATCAACAAACAACGCAAATGTCCGTTCCGAAACGTCATTTACATGCTGTGCAAACATGCTTTTAACATTTCAACTTGCTTTTTACATATGCTTTGCATGTATTTTGCTTTGCAAATGTTGCGTTTAGGAATTTGGCCATAGCTTTAGTGAGATATAGATATAGCTCATACAATTTCATACAAATAATATTTTGCAGCGTCGGCGTCGTGAAGTGTAGTTCCGCTGAATTTGAGTGCGGTCTTGCCCTTAATATAGCATATGACGGTGTTGACATTGGACTGACTCATCCGACTTTTTTTGACTTCACAAAAGAAGACGTCAAAAAAAATCTATGAAATTTTTTTAAAAATGTTTGGTTTTTTTTACGTTTTCCTCTGAAAATTTGGAGGAGTCGTCCAATGTGAAAACCGTCTTTGGCTTGACAAATCGTTAACAGAATATTTTGTTGAAAATAATGTCACCCGAAAGCACCAAATCCAAAATCGCATATTTCCCGAGCGAAAAATGAAATCTGAAAAAAATCGGGGTTCAAGAGATTTTTTATTCCATCATAATCATAGCCGTCATGCAATCACATTTGAAAGTTGTTTCCTATTTCGGAAATTATTAAATTTCTTGGTCCCACATCCTTTGAACATGTTCTCACCGCCCTGATATAAATTTGAAACACACTTGAGCATTAGTTATCTTCCTCACCCACCATTTAATTTTTGTCTGTGTAATTATTCTTTTTTTTTTCTCACCAAACATATTCAGAGCGATCAGATTTGTTTAAAAAACGCACAATATTAATTTGTTTTCATCTCTTTCTACTTATTTCCCCCTTTTACAGTGTGACACTGTTTTCGGTTTTTGCTCAGACTGCTCGGTCATTTTTTCCTGGTCTCATACAATTTGCTCTAAAAGAAAAATAAGAAACACAAATTCTAAGCTCTGAGAGCTCTGAGCTAAAAAAAGAAACACAGATTTGTAGGCTCTGCTCCATAGGGTAAGTATACTCTATGCTCTGCTCTGAACTAAAAAAGAAAACGCCCACTGGTTGCCTGTTTGAAGTCAAACAGATCTGTCAAAAAGATTTGATAATGTGTTCCCCGCTTAAGAACGAGGAGACTATCTAGGTACCTATAATTTAACTGCGACATTTGAGTTGTGTGAACCCCCCTAATAAGTCGAAAATTGAATTTAAATTGTGTTCATACGTTTTTACGTTTATTTATGATTTCGTGTGAAGTCAGAAGAAAGATAGGAACCTACTTAGTGATATAAAGACACATCCATACAAAAAAAAAATAAATAAATAAACACGTCTTACTTTTTTTTTTTTCAAGAAACCAAAACAAAGCGACCATTGTGGTAAGCAATTTATAATTTTTGTAGAATCACCCTTATCACTGAGCCGCCGTTAAAGATTTGTATCTACCAACTACGAATCACAAAAATGAATGTATAGCTTGCGTCGTATAATGCGATTCTTCCTCCACTGGTCATAATATGCCGCCTCCGCTGGCCATGAACGATGGCAGGAATATGAAAAACAATTTAATCACAAGGCCATGTCCATGGCTCTCATACTAATCAGATTACAGACTGGGTTTAGGAAAACTTTCAGTCAAATGGCGGTGATAAATGTTATGTCTAACATCGCATCCACAATACAATCAACCAGTATCGGCAACTGGCCGAAACAGGTATATTCTGCCCATCTCCGCAACTGTGGCTTCCCAACCATATCAAATTTATCCAATTGGTGGAATACTTTTTGAGTAAATGGTACCACGAATTTTTTAAGGCTATTTGTATAATATACATAATGTATATAGATTGTCTTAATAATAATTATTTTAGTTTTCATTTCAAAATCTTGGCTGAACAATAAACGAACTTCGAATTAGAAGGGATGTTCAAAAATATTTTCAAGTCGTTGCCCGGTTAGATTTGTTCCCCCAGTTGTCACCTCACTTTCTGTCCACTAGCCTTCACTCCTAGAAGTTGGAAACTCGATTTCTTCGTGTGAAAGGGAAAAATTTTCATCGAAATGATATGTCTTTATGTGCCTCCGTTGGATTTTTCCGCACATAATTTCCTAATCAGCCCAATTCTAAATAAAAATTCCCGGGGAAATGCTTCCCTTTTCCCTTTCCCCAACTCTCCAATTCTTAACTATAAATTCCCGGGAATTTGTTTCCCTTCTCCTTAATTTAAGCAAACTTCGAATATGAGAAATAATACTACGAGAAAGAAGCTGGTATTCTAAATGTCCAAAAAATGTAAAATGTAAATATATTTGATGTGAGGAGCATTTTAAATTTGGGAGAACAAATCCCCCGGGGAGATTTTTTCCCGGGGAATATTTAGAATTCGGCTGAATATCTTTATACGGTAATCGTTCATGTCCAGGAGAGTCAGTATGTACAATTTAATAAAAATCTGTAAAATGTTTAGCTATTGATATACTATGTTCATTAGACTGATTCAAAAATAAAAAAAAGTCTCCGATTTCCAATGCCACTAGCTTATTACTTAGAGTTGAACAAAATAATAAGCCTGTTAAAAATTCAGATTTTTAAATTAATTTTTAAAGGTCGCTCATCGCTATTTTCTATTTTCCATAGGATTTGTATAGGACAAAAAACACACTTTTGTAATTAGAAACTTATAACTTTATAATAGTAAGTATTTAAATGATTAGCATAACTTTTTTTTAGAAAATTTAACACTCTACAAAAAGGACTTCACTTTTTATCTAATAAATGTACTCCTTCCAAAGTTATTAAAGGCCAAAGCGGAACTAATGGTTAATTCACACAGTTTTTTGTATTCCCTATTGAGAATTCCAGCTATTATTCAGAGTGATTCACCTAGGGTGTGACAAATAGCTTGAGCATGTAGGTCTATTCGAGAAAAGAACAAAATCGTGTGGAAGGGGGTTCTACCCCCCTCGTTATGGTGGGAGGGGCAGTTTTTTTTTTTTAAATGACTTAAAACAGAAAATAAATTATTAAAAAACAACGGCAACACTTACAACGGCCTGTTATACCTTTTTGCAAACCTAGAAATCCCTTATTTTATTTCTCTTTCAAATAAAGTTCATTTAACGAACAGTTTTTGAAAAAATAATTTCCAAACTCTGAAAAAAATAAATTAAAACAAAAATTCAAACGATAGTTTCTCAAAATTTTACGTAATTAAGCATTATTTTTGTGTTTAAAATTCAATACTTTTATTAATTTCTAGTCAAACACTCAAAACCGCATATTTATCAAGATATTAAGAAATGAACCAACTTTCTCATAAAACTAAAAAGAATCCGACTAAATTATATCATTTCAGCAGATTTATCATTTATTACCAACTTCTTGCTTTTACTAAGAAGTTGGTTTCTTAATTCTTTAATATCTTGAAAAATAAAAGTTCTAGAAATATGCGGTTTTGAGTGTTTGACTAGAAATTATAAGAAAATTGGTAAGAATGGGGGTAAGATTTCCACTTCCAAACGATTTTTTTTTCTCGAATAGACTTACATGCTCAAGCTATTTATCACACCTTATGTGAATCACTTTGTATAATAGCTGGAATTCTCAATAGAGAATACAAAAAACTGTGAAATAAACCATTAGTTCCGCTTTGATCTTTAATAATTTTGAAAGGAGTACATTTATTAGATAAAAAGTGATGACATTTTCTGTAGAGCGTTCAATTTTCAAAAAAAAAAAGTTATGCTACTCATTTAAATACTTGCTATTATAAAGTTATAAATTTTATATAAATTTATATTTATATAACTTTATAATAGTAAGTATTCAAATAAGTAGCATAACTTTCTTTTTTAGAAAATTGAACGCTTTACAAAGAAGGACTTCACTTTTTATATAATAAATGTACTCCTTCCAAAGTTATTAAAGGTCAAAGCGGAACTAATGGTTAATTTCACAGTTTTTTGTATTCCCTATTGAGAATTCCAGCTATTATACAGAGTGATTCACCTAAGGTGTGATAAATAGCTTGAGCAAGTAGGTCTATTCGAGAAAAGAAAAAAATCGTTTGGAAGGGGGATCTACCCCCCTCGTTTAGGTGGGAGGGACAGTTTTCTAAAAAATTGACTTAAAACAGAAAAAAAATTATTAAAAAACAACGGCAATACTTACAACGGCATGCTATACCTTTTTGCAAACCTAGAAATCCCTTATTTCATTTCTCTTTCAAATAAAGTTCATTTAGTGAACAGTTTTTGAAAAAATAATTTCCAAACTCAAAACTCTGAAAAAAATAAATTAAAATAAAAATTCAAACGATAGTTTCTCAAAATTTTACCTAATTAATTATTATTTTTGTTTTCAAAATTCAATGCTCTTATTAATTTCTAGTCCAACACTCAAAACCGGATGTTTCTAGAACTTTTATTTTTTAAGATATTAAGAAATGAACCAACTTTCTCATAAAACTAAAAAGAATCCGACTAAATTATATAATTTCAGCAGATTTATCATTTATCACCAACTTCTTGCTTTTACTTGGAAGTTGGTTTCTTAATTCTTAAATATTTTGAAAAATAAAAGTTCTAGAAATATCCGGTTTTGAGTGTTGGACTAGAAATTAATAAGAGCATTGAATTTTGAAAACAAAAATAATAATTAATTACTTAAAATTTTGATAAGCTAGTGGCTTAGTAGTCGGAGACTTTTTTTTATTTTTGAATCAGTAATGTTCATTATCGTCAAGATCAAATTACGACGTTTACAACAAACTATTGTGAAAAATTCAAAAACCTGATAGTTTGGTGTTGATGTAATCATGCATGTAAAAACACAGCTGATTTTTGTCATCAGCTGTGTTTCGACGTGGGATTACTAACACAAAACTATCCAATACAGATCTGGTAAATTTTTTTGAGAACGGCCATTTCCAATGCAAATTTTGACAGTTTGTACAACGTCGTTAACTTTCAGAATTCCGGCGTTAACCTTTGGACGGTTTTCCAAAGTTGATTATTACATTTTGTGCAAAAATCCTTATAATTTGTTAAGCTAAGTATTGTTTACTATTGTAACGGGTGATTTTTTAGCTGGTTTGTTTTGGCAACACTGGTTTTGACAGCTGACGTGTGTTTAGTACCTTGTGTCACTGTCAAACAGCTTCAGTTTGGTTTGCAATTTAACCATGGATCGTCTTACAAATGAACAACGCTTGCAAATTATTGAATTTTACTATCAAAATTCGTGCTCGGTTCGAAATGTTCATCGCGCGCTGCTTCCATTTTATGGTCGGCATTCTCGACCTTCTGAGCAGTCTATTCGGAAGATTGTGACCAAATTTCGCACCAAATTTACTTTGTTGGACATTAAACCACCAACACGTTTACGTACTGTGCGTAGTGAAGAAAATATTGCGGCCGTATCAGCTAGTGTGACAGAAGACCGCGGAATGTCGATTCGGCGCCGTTCCCAGCAGTTAGGCCTTTGTTACAGCACTACGTGGAAAATTTTGCGGAAGGATTTGGGCGTAAAGCCTTTTAAGATACAGCTGGTGCAAGAACTAAAGCCAGCCGACCTACCACAACGCCGAATTTTTGGTGAATGGGCTCTTGGAAAGCTGGCCGAGGATCCGCTTTTTTATCGAAAAATTGTGTTCAGCGATGAGGCTCATTTTTGGTTGAATGGGTACGTAAATAAGCAAAATTGCCGCATTTGGAGTGAAGATCAGCCAGAAGCATTGCAACAGCTACCAATGCATCCCGAAAAAGCCACTGTTTGGTGCGGTTTATGGGCCGGCGGCATTATTGGGCCATATTTCTTCAAAGATGATGCGAATCGCAGCGTTACTGTCAATGGTGAACGCTACCGAGCGATGATAACAAACTTTTTTTTGCCCGAAATGGAAGTTCTTGACTTGCATGATATGTGGTTTCAACAAGACGGTGCCACATGCCACACAGCACGCGAAACAATGGCGCAATTGCGAGGCGAGTTTGGTGAACAGTTAATTTCTCGTTTCGGGCCGGTCAATTGGCGCCTAGATCGTGCGATTTGACACCATTAGACTATTTTTTGTGAGGGTATGTCAAGGCTAATGTCTATAGGGACAAGTCCGCTTCGATTGACGCACTGGAAGCCAACATCCATGCATTCATTCGTGAGATACCGGCCGATATGTGTGAAAGAGTATGCCAAAATTGGACACAGCGGATGGGCTACCTGAGACGCAGCCGCGGTCAACATTTGCATGAAATTTTCTTTAAACATTAAATTGCAAGGTTCAAACTATCGATTCAAATAAATATTTCATTTTTTGTGTTTTTTTTTTTTTTAAAGTTCTAAACCTCTTAAAAAATCACCCATTACTATTAATACATTTATTATCACCTCAAAATTTTCATACTAGTCTGTTGAAAAAAAAAAAAATAGATTAATATAACTTAATATTTTTGTTTTGATAGATTTTAATGAACAAAATTCAAGCAAGCAGAATCCAAATTCCAAAATAACTGAAGAAGATGCATTCGTAGAAGAAGAACAGGAAAAAGAAGAAGAAAAAGAAAAAGAAGAAGAAAAAGAAAAAGGTTAGTAATAATGAGTAGGTGAATCAATATTCTGTGTTCAAATAAATGTAGGTATTTTGAAAATAATAAGTATTAAAATATAATTTTACCTATAATTTGAATGTCAATCCAACTAAATAAGTTTCCGTGGCTGTAAATAATAATTATAATACAAATGTTGCAAAATTATATTCAAGTTAACTCAACTACTCAACAGAATGCAAAATAACACAGCCGAAATGTCAGGAAAGAATCATTGACCGATTTGCAAAATTTGTCATTTATAGCTGAAGGAGAAATGCGAATTTTTGTCTTGGCTCATCTAGATTATTTAAGAATTGTGCTGCATAGGCGTGTACAAGGAAAATGAGATATCGGAGGGCCTCAGCAATCTGAGTTGGCTGAACAGGATTCCTCAGCAAAAAATCTCAGTTTGTCTGTCAAAATACTGAGCAAAACAATTTTTGGATTCGCTTGCTTAGCTTTTGAGGGAGCAAATCTCTGATGTCTCTGTTTCGTGAACGCGGCTATTTTGTATAATGATGGTCGATTCTCTGACTGTTTTTTCGGGATTCCTAACAAGTTTCCGATTACGATGGAATTTGTTATAGGCGTTTTTTAGTTTCTTCCTGTGTTGTGTGTTCATGGGGCTGTTCTTAGAGTTGATTTAACTTAACTGTAATTTTGTGATAGCATTTTATACTCAAATCTAAAAATAAAGTTGAATGTGAGTTTTAATTTTTAAATATGTAGCTCAGAATGTATTACCTATCAAAGGCGCTTTCCAATGGTAGAAAAAAAAAACAATTATCAAAACACTGATGTTGACAATATTAATGGTTTTTTTGTATTCCGAATCAATTTTGCACGTCCACGTTTTAGTCCTCTCCTAATTAATGCTATGTTTCCACCGATGACTGATGGTTTATCTAAGTTAAGATTTAATATCTTAGTACGTGGTGTTGCCGCTATGGTGTTATTACAATGGTGATTCATTTTATGTTTTGAAGTGGGAGAGAGTGAGATAAGGAGATATGTCAAGCCCGATATTGATATAGGCCAGTTTCCTATGAAAATTTAATAAGATTTATTTCGAATCTACTAGTTACGGAATAAAGTTGTATGATAAATTCAATTAAAAATTAAATTTAGGGTAAATCTCGGTTTAGCGGTTGGTGGAAACGTAGTATACCATTGCTAATGGAGAGGGAGACATACATTTGACAACTACCAGCTTCACAGCTACTAAACAAAATCGATATTATGGCCCTCGTTATAAATAGCGAATCGAACGTTCGCTTAAAGTCGAACGATTTAGCGAATTTTACTTATTTTTTATATTTTGAAGTGAAAGTTCTTTGCGCGCGTTGTGAAATTTCAAGGTGAAATTTCAAGGTTGAATTTTTGTGAAACGAAAAAATGTAACGCCACATGTGCAACGCTGAGATCATTGCTAAGTGGTGGTAGAGTAAAAGTAAAAAATTTGATTGATAGGCTTATATATTTTATAGTGCAATAAGTTTGGATTTTTATTATTATCAGATACAAAAGAAAATGTGCTTTAATGTCTATTTTCTAATTTCGTTAATAAGAATGCTAGAGTTTTGGTGAATAGATAATGAAATTCTAAGAATCTTACTAGTTCAAGATTTTTATCTATCTCCTACTTAAACATTTTATCTCAAAATAGGCTAATTTCAAAAAATTGAATTAAATCAGGAGAGTCCGCTAAAAATTGAATTATATATGGTTGCAAAATAAATAAAACCAAATTTTTGATTTTGCAGAAATTTTGAGTGTAGAAATTTTCGGAAATAGTCGGAAAACCTACTCAAATAAACTGATTTATATCTTTTAAAATTTTCACCTTCTTTTTACTTAAAATTTTCACCATTATTATTTAATTTTAAAGTTAACAACCTCAACCCATCGATAATTTTGATTGATATAGTATACATAGCTGGGTCTTACGCATATAAGCTAAATATCCCTATACATATCGAGATTTTTAGATCGCCAAAGAAGTTTCACTTCTGCCACGAGTACTGAGTTACACGCGCTCTTTTTTTTAAATTTCATTTTCTTCTTGGTCATTAAGAATTTCTTCTAATTTTATTAGATTAACAATTTTAAGTTGTTCTGTTTCGTGTTCGTGTGTTGCAATACCGGATTTCTACTCAAACAGTCGGCTTCCTGATTGTGTTATCCTGGACAGTATTTTATATCAAAGTCGTATTGCGACATATAATAATATGTGAGATCTCCTAGTTCATTATCTGTTCGGGATCTTATGTTCATATCTTCCAATTGTTTACGGTAGAGTGATTCCGTGTCCCTTCCTCAAATAAAATGGCTTTTTGCAAGTTCAGAAAATTGAGATCTCAAATATTTAGGACCTGACCGACGCACGACGTGAGCAAGCGAGTTCAAATTTTTTTGAACTTGCCTTACAAATCGACCATTTATTTGACGAGGAAGGCCTATAAATTTGGAAATCGATTTGCATTTGATTTAAACTAAATATCAATTTATTTATTTTTTAAGTTTTGCCTAAAATAAACAATAATAAATAATAGGTCTTTAAATTTGTATTCGATTGAGTTATCACATAGAATTTTAGTTCGTAATACAGTGTTAATCCAGTGATAATCAAATTCGCTTCAACTTGTGGGCTAGTAAAAATGCTAGTTGCCTCAAAATGCAATTTAAAAAGACAAAACCTTTCATTGGATGGGCATGATCAGGTGACCTCGGTGGCGCAATGCGTAGTGCATCGGCCTCAGAGGTAGCTGGTCAAAGTTCGATTGCAATTGACTGTACTAATTTATAAATTAAAAATTGAACATAAAGACTAAGCACCACTAAAGGAATCTTATGATTTGTGTGGCAGCCATTAAATTGCAATAATTCCAGCCTAATACAATTCTGGAAGCCCACTCAAGTGGTTGTTGAACATTCAAACATTCATGAAATTTAATATTTGTTCCTGATGGTCGTTTATGCAAAGATGAAAAATTATGTCAGTTTGCCAGCCTACCGCAAAGTTTTCCTGATTGAAATGCAGACGAACAATTTTTTCGTCCGCAATTCTATCAGTGGAATGAGTGAAATTGGAAATACCGTTTTTCTCAACGTTTCACTCATTCAGAATGAGTGAAACCAATGGAACGCTGCAAGTTGCTTCTATTCAATTCTTGTGTTTGGTATCTGTATAGGTGAATCGTCAAATAGAAATACAACACGACTTTTATCTTTCTTTCTTTCTTTATTTGTTTATAAACAAATATCAAAAACATTGATTTTAGATGCAAAGTAAATTAAAAGTAAAAAAAACACATGAAGTACATTGCAGTTTCCCAGCGGGAAAAACTCAAACATTAACTGAGGAAAAATCAGCTTTGAGGAATGGAAGCGGCACCGACCACTTTTCAGCTGATTCCTTTGATGAAGTTGTCCTAGGCGGGAAGCACATACTGAAAATTCGATGAACATTCCCCAACGAAATCACTACATCATTGAAAGTTGTTTATTCACCGACCCAGGTGATGAAAAACATGCTGTTTGCATAATCTGTGAATTCACTACATAAATCTATCTGGTTTATTCATCAGTTCATTATTTTTGATGAAAAATGTAATGAAAATTCAATTGTTTATTCAGCAATTAGTTAATTCAATATGAAAAATGTGGAGAAAATTCAATAAATAGTGAAATTGAATTCGTTACTCTGTTGTGTTGTGAATTCGTGATTGGCTCATTCAGTAGATCTTTATTTCAAATGGAAATTATAAAATGAAAACTTTAAAGTAAAATCACTAGGCAAGTGGTTGTTGATGTTGGTTAATCACCACTTCACTTATATACTATTTATTACTACACCTGAAATACTTTGATACAATCAACAAAACAAAGCGTTGTTTTCCAAACACAATGCAGAAAGTGAGTTCAAATCTATGAACTGATGAAACCTTGCATTACTCTTCACTTACTAAATCATTGCATGTCGTTTCCTTTTATGATTTGGCTAGTGAATTAATTGATGAACTCAGCTATAAAATTCATTGGGGACGATATATCCCGCTGGGTTGCTGTGACGTTTGATTTTGAATGTATTAGTGCTTCTTAATTGGATTCTGATTTCAAATCAAGAATCGAATTTCTATTCTCAGAATCGTCAGAAGTGTATTTTCTGTGCCAATGGAATGGTTTCAGAAGACTCCCGGACGCTTCTGGACGCTTCCGGACGTCCAACGGAAAACGGCATAAGGAAAATGACACGAAAAATGAATTTGTATCAGGAAAATAAATAAATCCATTTTTAACAAAAAGTTATGTTTCGTTTGAATGATTTTCTCGCACAAAAAATTCTTTGAGTTATAAGATATAGATTTGTGTTTAAATCGAATTAGACTAGTGCAAAAAATCTGTCTGAAAGTTTTTCCTGATCGCTATAACTGCCCCTTAAAAATAGTATAGAATTCATTGGTCTTTTCATCTAATTTTTTCATTAAGGAGCAATTTTCCTACCGGGTTACTTACTATGACTTTATTTATCTTTGTATTTATTATATTGAGTAGAGAGAAAATAATTTTAATGTCCGTTATAAACGAAAAATACATGCGAAGTAAAAAGATATAAATAAAGTGTCATGAATGTTAAAGGTACCTTTTATTACTAACACTCTGTACCCTACACAGTATAAGCTTAAGATATAAGTGTTATACTAAATAAAGTTAGTCTTAAGCTGCTCATAGACCTGTGCGTTGCATTTCACATCCTCCTGATTCTCAGACACGAAACTGGCGACGAGGCAAACAAAGAAAACTATTTTTTAAGTCGTGTTGTTTATTCATAAATGAGTGTTGACGAAACTGACGATAAAAAACTACCTTTAAGAGACGAACAAGTGGACATAGAGATAGAATCCAACCTAACAATGTCTAGCTTTATCGGACGCATAGAGTATTTTAATGCGGGTGATAATTTCAATGAGTACATCGAACGTATGACTCATTTCTTAAAATTGAATAAAATTGTTAAAGATGAGGACAAAGTGTCTTTCATAATTGGAATGGGAGGTAGTGAACTTTATACTATTGCTAAGACTCTAGTTGCACCACGAAAATCAGAAGAGTATAAGTATGATGATCTGGTAGAAAAACTTAAAGCACACTATGAGCCAAACAAGAACACAGTAGCGGGGCGGTTTTAATTTTTAAATCGCAACCAAGACTCAGCAGAAAGCATTTCTGATTTTATTGTGTTTATTAAGCAATTAGCCACAAATTGCAAGTATGGTGGATTCCTAGAAGAAGCTCTCAAGGACATGCTTTTGATGGGCATCAAAAATAAAAAGATGCAAACGAAGCTGATAGATATGGGAGACTTGACGTTTGAAAAGGCATGTGAGACAGCTCTTAATATGGAATTGATCGAGTTGGAGATGGTGCATATGAGTGGAGCTTCGGTAGCGGGAACAGTGCATGCGGTGAAACAGAAATGTTTAAAGGGAGATTTTGATCGGGGGAAAACCGAAAAGGATTCGATGGAAAGCAAAAAACTAGATGACTGAACATATCGTCGTCCAACAAGTGCAGCGAGGGGTAATTTAAAACGTGCAGTGCTACTTCTGCAAAAAATGGGGACATGTTCAAGGTAATTGTTTTAAGAAGAACTAGAGATATAGAAGTAAATCTAGAGGTAGATCCCGAAACCGGTATAATGGTGTGAGAGGCAATAATATTCGTGCCATAAAAAACGAGGAAGATATAGAAAGAGACCAAGCTATTGATTTAGGTTATATACAAAAGCTTTATTCAGTGACGTTGTTCCGAACAGTTTGGAACAGTTTAGAACAGAAAAGTACAAGGTTTTGCTGTTCAATGAGAATTTTCTGTTCTAAACTGTTCTGATTTGCTGTTTAGTGAGGCTGTTCCGAACAGTTTGGAACAGAATAGAACAGGATTTTCTGTTCTTACTTTTTAGGTAGAACAGGTTTGTGACAACTGTCAAAATCAGCTGCTGTCACTTGCAAGTTGATATTTTTTAACAAATTTCGTGGCTCTTTGTGCTTTTACTTTGGAAACAAACAAATAAATATACTACATAAATTAAATTAAATTAAATTGTGTAGTTAAATAAATACTTTTTCTAATTGTTTTTAATAAAAAGTATTTCTTGCTTATTCACCAAACTCGTATTTTTTTTTTGACAATTACATCTGTCAGACAGCTAGCTGCCTGTTCTATCTTGCCTGACGTTTCTGTTCTACTCTGTTCTGTTCTAATCTGAAAAAACCTCACTGAACAATCCTATAATTTACAAAGTGTTAATACTACTCTTATAGTACATGTGGTTTGTAATGGCAAACGATTGGGAATGGAACTTGACTCGGGCGCATGTACATCTGTCATGCATGTAAGAACATTTGACAATTTATTCCCAAACTACATTGCCCGATATTTCCACGAAGATTTTTCCAGAAATCGTGTGAAATGTACACACAGAACGATTTTTCCATGAGATTTTTTCTTTGTCTTCTTCATTTTTTTTATTTCTGTGCTCTTCATTTTGCATTGATGTTCACTCACACCATCAACCCAATGGCACACTGGCACCGAACACACACAAAAAACTGGAAAGAGGGCGAAAGAGAACATAAACAGACTGGAAAAATCGTTCGAGTTTTGTGGTACAAACGATTTGATCCCTACCCCTCACTTTTCACTCCCTTCACCAACGAACAAAAGATCGGCACTGGAAAAATCGTTCAATGTAGACCGGGACAATAGGACTCTAAATGTAATTTCGGGGAATAAAGTGGATTTACTTGGAGCTTGTAAAGTTTCGATTCGTCTGACAGATAGTGACCAAGTTTTTCCATTGGAATTGATTATAGTTGATGGACCTAAAGTTTTTCTTCCACTGTTAGGAAGGTCGTGGCTTGACAAAATTCTTCCGAGTTGGAGGAGCGCGTTATTTGACGTAGGTGCATGTGATAGTTTGAAGGAAAATAACTCAGAAGTAAGTGATTTAGTTCAAAAGTATAGAAGTGTATTCCAGGGAGATAAACGCGAATCGATTTTAAAATAAAAAGCAAACATTGTTTTAAAAGAAAATAGTACCCCAGTATTTTTTAGACCATATACTGTCCCGTTCGGCTTGCGCGATAAAGTGGAACATGAGAGGCTTTTAGCAGAAAATATATTATATCCAGTACGATATAGCGATTGGGCCTCACCTGTAGTGGTGGTAACGAAACCCAATGGGCATATTCGTTTATGTGTTGACTGTAAAGTCACAATTAACCCATTTGTGCGAACCGATCATTATCCTTTGCCAAGGTGTGATGACATTTTTGCAAGTTTCAGCAACTCAGCCTGTTTTTGTGTCCTTGATCTGGAAGGCGCTTATCAACAAGTAGAAGTTGAAGAGAAGTGCCAAGAGTTGTTGACCATAAATACCCATAAGGGGCTTTTCAGATTTCGACGACTAATTTTCGGTGTCAAATGTGCACCTGCCGTTTTCCAATCTAAAATGGACGAGATTTTAAAAAACGTCCCCAAAGTGCAGTGTTATCTCGATGATATAATTGTAGGGGGCTCG
Organism: Melangyna quadrimaculata; assembly: GCA_949320155.1. Taxonomy (NCBI): domain Eukaryota; kingdom Metazoa; phylum Arthropoda; class Insecta; order Diptera; family Syrphidae; genus Melangyna; species Melangyna quadrimaculata. Next base: position 26,107,703 of record OX439486.1, read on the forward strand.
AACTATGATGAGTGTAGATCCAATTTAATTAAAGTTCTTGACAGATTAGAAAGGTACAAAGTTAGGGTGAAAATGGATAAATGCCAGTTTTTTCAAAATGAAATAGAATATTTAGGGCATGTTATCAATAAAGAGGGAATTAAACCCAGTGTAAAAAAGTTGGAAGCGATTAAAAATGCCCCTAAGCCAGAAAATGTGACTCAATTAAAATCGTATCTTGGGTTGTTAAACTATTATTCGCGATTTATTCCGAACCTTTCCTCAGAACTTAAAGATCTTTATAATTTAACAAAGAAAGATGCTGTTTTTAACTGGTCGAAAGAATGTGAAGCAGCATTCATAAAGAGTAAAGAATCGATTCTAAATAGTAATATGTTAGTTCATTATGACCCAAAGAAAGAAATAATTTTACATTGTGACGCGAGTCCCTATAGAGTTGGCGGAATTTTATCTCATATAGTCGATGGGGTAGAAAGACCAGTTCATTTTGCTTCGAGTACACTGAGCTCTGCAGAAAAAAAGTACTCCCAGCTGCATAGAGAAGCCTTAGCTATTATTTTCACGGTAAAAAGTTCCACAAATATATTTACGGAAAGTCTTTTACAATTTACTCTGATCGCCAGCCGTTACGAAAAATTTTTAATCCCAAAAAGTCCACACCGCCAGTCACAGCGGCTAGGATTCATCGGTGGGCCTTGATATTAAGTATGTATCAGTATAAAATTGTGTATAAGAAAGGTAGTCAAATGAATAATGCAGATGGGCTTTCACGTCTTCCCCTTACCTACCCAATAGAAGTAGAGGAGTATAGTTCACTCTTAAGTGCAATAAAGTGCGATAGTTTTTTGAACAATAAATTTGAAGATGTAGCGTTAGAATCGGATAGAGAATGGAAAATTAAAAATGTTTTAAATATGGTACAAACAGGATGGAAGGATGGAAATTTTTTCATAAAAGATTGCAATTATCGGAAGAAGAAGGATGTCTTTTTTATGGCGAGCGACTAGTAATACCAGACACTTTACAGCAATCAGTTTTAGTTCGTCTTCATGAATCGCATGTGGGTGTTGTCCGCATGAAAATATTAGCCAGACAATATTTTTGGTGGCAAGGGATCGATCATGATATTGATGTTTTTGTATCAGAGTGTAAACCGTGTGCATTTTCAGGAAGCAAGCCAGCGTCACAATATCGTGAGCGATGGCCTGAGTCAAAATGTTTTTTCGAACGTATTCATATCAATTTTTTTTATATGAAGGGTTTCAATTACTTACTAATTGTAGATAGTTTTACGAAATAAATTGATGTTAAGGCTATGAAACAAACAAAAGTTGAACAAAAGTTGAAAATGTTATATAGGCTTTAAGAACACTTTTTACTTATTTTGGTTTGCCCTCCACACTAGTATCAGATAACGGACCGCCTTTCAATTCGGAGATTTTTGTCAAATTTTGCGTTGATAACAACATTAAATGTTTGAAGAGTCCGCCCTACCACCCATGTCCAATGGGGCTTCGGAGAGAGCCGTTCAGACTTCAAAAAATACTCTTAAGAAAATGTTAAATGATCCCAACTATAATTCCCTTCCAATGGATATTTTAATTAATAATTTCCTTTTGAAGTATCGGTCGACTCCATCGACAATAACCAATTTATGCCCAAACGAAATTATATTTAGAACCAAACCAAAAACACCTTTAGATGATATTAATCCCAAAATTCGTTATGATTTTAAACTGAAAGTAAATATGAAAGAAAAAGAAATGCCGATAAAAGCCAAAAAGAAGAAAGTGTCATTCCCAAGCGTAGGCCAACGTAAGAATAATATAATTTTCAAACCAGGTGATAAAATTTTATATAAACTAAAAAATAATTTTGCTTTTAATTGGATACCTGGAATTATTGTAAAAAAAGTAGGAAATGTTATCTATACTGTGTGAAGTGTCCTTTGCACCTACAAATATCGTGCATAGATGTACAAAGACAGGGAAAAGCAAATATCTGTTTCATTATCAAGCTTACCACGTAGATTTATAAATGTAATTAGTACCTACTTCAAAAAACAAAGTAGTAGCCCGTAGCGTAAGGCGCCAGTTATAGCGATAATTAAAAACCATCAGTAAAAATTTTCTTTTGGATAATTTGCTGTGTTAAAAAAAGAATTGAAACATTAAAATGGTACGAATCGATGGCAAATCAATAAAAATATTTTTTTCTGCCAAAAAATAATCCCAAGGATGAATAATTTTTGTAAAAAAAGCATATATTTATTTTACTGATGGAAATTCGTTTTACTGAACAGCTGATTGTCAAAACCCAAAAACTGGAACATTTCGTTTCAGTTTTCTATGTTCCATTTTTTTACTGTTCCACTCATCAGTAAAAAGATTACTGAATCATTTTGCATCATTAAAAATAAATAAAAGACTTCGGCTGTGGGTTTGACATTAATTTACTGATATAATTTTACTGATTGCTATAACCGCCCGTAAGTAAAAAATTCCAGTTTTCACCTGTTTCAACTTTTACTGATGGTTTTTAATTATCGCTATAACTGGCGCCTAATGGTTAGTGCGTTGGACTGTCACGCTGGAGGTCTGGGATCGCTTCCCAGCCTCGTCCACCTAAAAACTAAAAAGTTTTTTTTTCAGGGCTACTGGCTCTTGCGAGGAATTGACAAATCCTCCAAGAGTATCACTTGTCACGAATAAGTGCTTCTCGTCTAGCCGTTCGGATTCGGCATAAAATTGTAGGTCCCTTCCATTCCTGTCGAAAGGCGCACACAGGAATGGTTGCGAGTTGTTAGCCACTAGGCCCTGGTTCTTCATGAGCCGTTGTGCCACCCGATTTATTTTATTTGTTTTTTCAAAAAAAAAAAAAAAAAAATTAAAACACATAGAATGAAAATTTATTTTGAATTATAACTTTGAAAATTTTGTATTATGTTTTTAATAATAATAATTATAAATTGTTTAATGAATTTAATGTTTTAATTTGAAGTATACATTTTGATATATCTGCTTTGAAATGAAATATATGTATATTAAGTTTAAATCAATATGAACTGAATATTAAGTTTAATTTAATGTGAATTGTATACTAAGTTTATAATAAGTTTGGGGGAGTGTCATGAATGTAAAAGGTACCTTTTATTATTAACACTCTGTACCCTACACAGTATAAGAGTACAATCATATAATAATCATCTAGTTTGTAAGCTTAGAATATAAGTGTTATATTAAATAAAGTTAGTCATAAGCTGCTCATAGACCTGTGCGTTTCATTTCACATCCTCCTGATTCTCAGACACGAAACAAAGTAGAGAAGTTAATATAAATTTTACATCTCGTGGATTTGGCTGCTTGTTAAATATGTAGTCTTCTAGAGTCTGAACTTCTTTATACACCTTTGATGCTGGGTTTTAAGGTACAAGGATTGACTTAATTCGCTTATACGCGTCTGGGCCAATGTCAGGAACAACGCAACTTTAACGATTGTCTCCGGTTTTATTAATTTTGAACAATTGGTCCATTCTTTCCAGATACTCATCGAAATCATCACCAATTAAAAATTGTGCACTGGATCCGATTAATGCCATCTTGGCTCTAAGCTTTATTTTTATCATTTTATTCAATGCAGTTTAAAACATGTTTAAGACTTTTTTTTCAACAGTTTTTAGTTAGCATCGATGCCAATATTATACAGGGTGTCCCTTAGGTTAGGTTAAAAGGGGTAATGAAGCAGCTAGCCGAATCATCTCACTCAGATCTCAATGGATCCATTGTGCTCCCCGGGAGTTGACTTGGGTAGGAGAAAGGATGGGTGAGGAGAGAACATGGTGGGTATCAGGTAGGGCTAATTGTGGAAGGAGCCTCCCTGAACCATCCTGGAGTCTGAATAAATTTCATGATGTTTGCAGGTGGCAAAATATAGACGCTATCTAAATCGTCGAAGAAGTATTCTCCAAGAGTTGCTCTTCTGTGGCAAGTGGAAGTGGTATGAGCGCTCCACCGCCTCCTCGTCTTGACACCCTCTACATAGGTCAGATGAGCTGATGCCCATTCTGCTCAAGTGGGTTCCCATGGAGTTGTGACCCGTGAGTATACCAACTAAAAGGGATAATTGTGGCCTGCTTAGCTTTAGTAAATATTCTGTCTTGTTATTAGAGAGTAACGGCCACAAAGTCCTTGAAACTCGATAGGACTCCAGTGTTGACCACCGGTCGTTAGTAGTTTTTAAGACTCTATGGTGAATTCTACATTTTTCTTTTTCAAGAGGCATAAGTACCCAGGGTATGACTTGGCTCGGTTCAAGTGTTGCCCCGTTTTTGGCCAGTTCGTCTGCCCTTTTATTACCAAAAATGTCACGATGTCCTGGGACCCAACGAAGGGTAACTGTGTTTGCTGCGCCCAACGATTTTAGTTCGCTGCGACAGCAATCAATCAGTTTGGATTTAGTGACAATTGATAATATGGCTTTGATTGCAGCCTGACTATCTATGAAGAAATCGATGTTCTTACCCGTCAATTCAAGCGTGTAGAGATTCTTTGCAGCTTCACAAACTGCAAGGACCTCTGCTTGAAAGACGCTACAGAAGTTCGGTAGTTTAGTTTTATCGATTTGTTTATGGGTGGGTTTTCTGAAAAGATGCCAGACCCTTCCCCCTCGTCTGATTTGGACCCGTCAGTGAATACCGAGATATGATCTTGAATATTAATATCAGTGAAATTAATTATCGTCTTGTGACCATAGTGGCCCCCTTTCCAATAATTGCAATCTTTTAATCGAAGAGCGCTTTTGGCCGCCAGCTCTTTTGTAAAAAGATCAAGTGTGGCAAGCGAAAGGAAAACTTCTAGGGCTGCGGTTGATGTAGTTCTCATGGCACTTGTTGTACCTATACAAGCGAGTCTTTGTATTTTTGTCATGGTCTTGAGATTGGTGGCTTTGTCGAGTGCTGGCCAACAAACCAAACATGCATATGTTAATATTGGCCGTATGATGGCTGTATACATCCAATGGATGGTTTTAGGGCTAGGCCCCCATCTCTTACCAAAAATTCTACTGCAAGTATAGAATGCTATCGACGTTTTTTTCTTACGTTCTTTAATGTTTTCTTTCCAGTTTAGTTTACGATCAATTATCAGTCCAAGATATTTTGCCGTACCCGTGATATGGAGCGGTGTTCCATTTATAGTGGGAGGGTTAATAGTTGGAATATTATGTTTTATCGTAAACAAAACTAATTCAGTTTTAAGTGGGTTGACATTAAGTCCACAGCTATTGGCTCAATTACTGAGCTTGTCAAGGGCGGTTTGCAAGAGATCACGAAGTGTGGAAACAAATTTTCCAGAGGTCATTATCACGATGTCGTCTGCGTATGCCACGACTTTGACTCCACTTTGGTTTAGATCGACTAAAACCTGATTAACAACCAGGAGCCAGAGTAGTGGTGATAATACCCCTCCCTGTGGTGTACCCCTTCATGTTCTGACCTTTAGCTTGCTATCGCCCAATTCCAGATTTACGAGTCTAGTTTGAAGCATAGAGTCGATCCCGTTTGATAACAAAGGGTCAATACCTGTAGAGTCTAGGGCTTGCCTAATTGATTTATTTTCGACATTATTGAAAGCCCCTTCTATGTCTAGGAAAGCTCCTAGAGTGAATTCTTTATAATGGATTGATTTTTCAATTGTGCCGACCACCTCATAAAGAGCTGGCTCAACAGATTTGCCCTTCATATATGCATGCTGGGCCTGTGAGAGAACACCATCACTTAGTTTAAGGCGAATATCTCTATTAGTCTTCCTAATGTCTTGAGAAGAAAAGAAGATAAACTAATTGGTCAAAAGTTCTTCGGTTCAGTGTGCGTGGGCTTGCCAGCTTTTGGAATGAAGATGACATTGACCTCTCTCCATCCTGATGGAATATAGGTAGTATTTAAACATCCCCTTAAGATATCCACGAGGATTGGAACAATATTGTGTCTTTATAGCTTTGGAGCATAATTGGAATTATACCGTCGGGCCCTGCGGACTTGTATGCTGAGAAAGAGTCAATGGCCCAGGCCACTTTCTTACTATCTACTATTTCATTGCCTATTTGAGATATTACACCTATGTGATGGCCTCTGTCCCCAAGAGGTATGTCATTGACACATCCTGGGAAGTGAGTGCTCATAAGTGATTCCAAAGTCTCAGAGCAGGAGTCTGTCCAGGTCTTATCCGGTCTTTTTAGGAAGCCCGGAGCAGTTCGGTTCTTATATTCATTTTTGCTAATCTTGAAAAGATCCCAGCCCGCATTGGTATTACTGTGTTTCGCTCTGTTGAAAAGCCTCCTTGAGTTTTTCCTAAGGACAGAAAGCTCGTTTGACCACCAGATGGGGTTGACTTTACCTTTTCCTTTGGTTATGGGACAAAAGCTATCGTATGAGTTATGAATAGATGTTGTAAGTTCACTAACGCGTTTTTCAATCTCTGAACAGTTCAATAAAGGCTGACCCACATAACTGCCCCAGGATGCGGCCAAATAACGTATTAAAGGCTCCCCAGTTTGTTTTCCTATGGTTCCTATAGGGCTTAGGGGTTTCTATATCATGTTCAACTTGGAATGCTATCATTCTATGGTCAGAGTATGTAACTTTATTTGATACTTTCCAGTCACTAATTCGAATAGAATCAGAGTTCGTGGAAAGCGTTATGTCAAGCACTTCTCTTCTATTTCTCGTAATGATGGATGGTTCATTACCTCTATTTAGTATCACAATATTGTTCTTAATAATAAATTCAAAAAGCTTCTCACCTCTTGTATTTGTGTCAGTGCTGCCCCATTGCAAATGATGAGCATTGGAGTCGCAGCCTGCCAGTAGGTCCCAACCGTTCTTACCCGATTCTGCTACTAGGTCATCAAATGCTGTTGATGGAGGCGGCCCCGGTTCATCACCTGGCATGTATACAGAGGCTAAGATCAGGGGCGGGGCCCCTTTTCTTTCGCACTTCACCGTCGTCATGTCTGAGCTACAATGAGGAGATAGGAGGAAAAGATTTATAATTTTTTTCGCAACTATACATGTACGATAATTACCTTCTGAGGACCCTTTTTTGTTGTACAGGTAGTAATCCTTGGGTGGCAGAGGCCAACTTACTGTGCTGCAGATTGATTTGCAGCACTTTCATCATTTTAGTTTTTATTTTTGCTTTACAGTTTTTTTTTCCTAAGTTGGCTACCGTTTCCGGTCGCACCCTAACTGCATTTATGCCAAATTTTAGCCTATAATCCCTTGAAGGAAGCATACCCATTGTCTCGTGGTTGAGCATGAGTACCACCTCCCGGCCTGTTTAAGTGGACTCCTCCATATGACTTTCCAGTCGGCACTAGGTAGGTTGGGATTTTGAGCACGAAGTAATCTCAACACAGTGATGCTGTCGATGCTTGGGCCCGGAACATTTATTCGGACTTTTGGTCTTGTCGGAAGGTCACTTTTGACAGCAACACTTAGTGTAACTCCTTCAAGTAACCCCTTCATATTTTCTACCTTGGATCGAAGCCAGTTCAGGGTAGGTTATCCGCAACATGCGAGTACCTTAAAACCCTTTTTGGTCGACAACGGACCGAAAGTTGGCACGAACCCTGTACAGGCAAGTATCTCTTCGTTGACACACTCAAGAAGCTTGACCTCTACTTGAGCCCACTGCTCGTTTGTAAGCCTCTTCTCGGAGCTCCCTTCATTAATGACAGCCACCTGAATACTCTCCGGCGTATCTTCGCTTCCTGCCGATTTGTGCTTCTTAGTGACGGTCATTGTAGGGGGTGTCGAATCGTTGTGTCTGTTCCTCTTTCGACGACTGCTAGTGCCAGTATGTTCGACCCTTTGGCAATCAGGACCGTTTATCGGTTTCACCTTAGGATTACTGGCTACAGCAGTCTTGGAGGAAGAGGCACTCAGATCTTCTTTTTGTTTTGGTCTGTTTTTCTCGACTGGCGTCTCACTCTCAGCTTCAGACTTCGCAAGAAGTTTCCGAGCCCAGCTCAACCGCTTCCAGTCTCTGAGACGTAGCTTTCTTGTGTCGCCCTTGCCATATCTACGTACGGCTCTCCTTGCGTTCTCGATCCTTTTGAGTTCTGGGTCCTGATCACCTTCCTTATTCTGCTTGCTTGGATGCACCGTTTTTTCTTCGATCGGTTTTGGCCCATGCGAGCATCGATTTTCAGGACTGGTGTTTCTTAGAGTCATGGAAGACCCTAAGCCATCCTCGCAGACTTCGGTCGGTTCACATTCCCCAGACCCTTTTTTGGGAGTCAATGTACTTTTGGCTCCTGTCAGTGACAGGGTTTTGGCCAGAGTACCGCAAAGAGGGGTTTTTATCTCCTTGCCTTTCGCAGGATTAGCGGCCACTGTGACGTCTGCGTCCGAGCTGTCTGAACTGGTGAAAGATTGATAGTCGTCATCATTGAGGATTCGATTTTCCTCATCAGACACCATCTCCCCATCACCAGTACCGACAGCATCATTTTCAGAGTCCGTAAGATTCATGAGAAATTCAGGGAACATCTCACGAATCTTACCGGCCTTACTGCTACAGGAAGGAATGCAGTCGTTTGTCGTTGTTCCGGTTGTCGTTGGTTGTTGTTGTAGCGTTACGTTTTCTGTTTTTTGTGTCACTGGCGAATTAGTCTTTACTAAGACCAAGCCCTCGCCGGCAGCCGTGACCTCTGCCGACACTTGAGTGCATATCCTCACTCGATTTTGTCTTCTACTTTATTAACGTTCATGGTTCATTGTCTCTGTTTGGTTTTCTTTATTGCCTGTGGTGCGTTCTTTTATTAACCATAGTTAACTATGGTTAACTATAGTTAGCAATGGTCGTTCCTTTATTACAAAATAGTTACGATTTGTAACTATATGACGTCATCACATCGTTCCTAAATTCAGTTTATTAGTGTCAAATAGTTACAATTCGTAACTATTTCCAACTCATCTCCATGATATGAGTTGAAAGTGTTGATCTGTCAAAGCACATGTGAGAAGGTTTGTTTACAAAAAATAAAAATTGAAGAATCAAAACAAAGCTTTTGTTGAAGTGAAATGAATTAAAATTGAATTTTCTACCATTTTTAATGAAAAAGGAGATTACATTGTAGAAAAATAACATGATTTTATGGTAATTAACGATAAAATAAAGTTTTCCAAAGTTTTCGTTTGACAGATCAACAATATCTAACAATAAATCGTTCCTAAATGAAATGTAACAATTTCCAACTAAATCTAACAATGCCCCTTCAACAATTTTTTTTTGACATAACAACCATAGTTAACTATGGTTAATAAAAGAACGCACCACTGGTACTGCAGCTGGATTGCTGAAGTACCAAACGTAATCCCCCTCACCAACATCAAGGTGAAAACCGTGAGGGGGTGTCCCTTAATTCGTATATGGTATTTTAGGGCATAATTCTTGGGTATATTCTAAGAAAAAAAATCGTTCTACAGTAAGGGCCCATCTCCAATGTTGATATCATTTATAAGAGATTTAAGAAAAGTCTTACTTTGGTTTGCCATAAGCATAACCCATGTTTACGATTATTGCGCTTTTAGTTCTATTGGTAGAAACTTCGTTTGGAATTAGAATAAATACGAGCGTTTGTAAATTTGATATCTTTTCGGTCTTAAGATATCTAGTTTTAAGCCTGTTCCATTTTCTCTGCCCATTAGACCTGTGTCAATCGTGATTGATTCGGTATTTATGACCCGTTCATCAAAAAGATTGAGTGATTGCAATCGCAGTAAACCAAATCAATCGTTCTCAATGTCAATCGTTTCATCCAGCTGTCTTTCGTTTCAAAGGAAAAGAAAAGAAATATGTTTCGTTCATCCAACTTATTCTCATTCAAATGAGATGATATAGAATGGGAATTAAACATAGCTTTGAAACAATCAATCAAATATTTCAATACTAATCGTTCTAAAGACCGAAACTGAATGAAAATGAAGTACCTACTGCAAAAAGTTCCATATGGTTCCATTCGCTTATTTTCCAATTTCCTAAGGTTCGCTTACACTTAAATTCAGTCCACAATCGCATGGAGTGGAGATGAATTTTTGTAAGTAAGGTACGCTCAGACTATAAACAATAAGAAAGATTAGAAATTAAATTGAAAATACAGAATATATTTGAAAAAGGTATTTATTTTAGTATCCATGCTTTTATTTCTGTTACCAAAACAATAAATCAATTAACTTAATAAGCGTTGGTTGGTAAGCTACTGTATTAAATTATTCAGCCAAAATATTGAAAAATATATAATATATAAATAAATATAATTTATTTATGAAGAAAATTGAAAATTTCTTAGTAAGGCTCTCCCTAACCAACGTGAATGTGCCGCTTTCGCCGACTCGGCGGCAGTTTTTGTTGTTGTTTAGCATTGTTTATTTGTCATTTTTGTTATCATTGTGAATGATTCCGCCTATATAGCGAATGTTCCGCGTTGGTTTGGGAGAGCCTGTATGTTTTATAACTAACTTTACCTATGTACATAATCACTCCTAGTGCGAGTTGTGATTGTTGATTGATAGTTGATAAATATTGACATTTTGGATTTTTAAGAACTCAATTTACTGAATATTTAATCAACTATTCATTGATAGTTGTCAATTTTTTTTATAATTCACAACGGTCTGCATTATTCCCAATGACCAAAACTTTTTCGGTTGGGTGGTTTAATATCGAATTTCAATGTTTATCAACTATCAATCAACAATCGCAACTCGAAATAGGGGTGAATAGTTTTACCAATAAAGGTTAGACTAGACCGCACTCGATGGAACTACACTGCGGCCTAATTACCTACACTTCAGACTTCACACGAATTCTTGCGAATATTGTTTTGCCTTGTCATGAAGTGTAGTTCCACTGAAATTGAGTGCAGTCTTGCCTAAACAATATTTTTTAATTTGTCTAGAAAATTTTACAGAAAATTCTTCACAAATTAAGAAAAAATGTGTATGACAGTCTTATGAAAATCGTTGTAAATAAATTGAATTCAAATATAATTCCAAAAATACAGATTAAGTTGTTGGAGTTTGTTGACTTTTTCAGAAAAATTGCATTATTGTGTAATAGTAGACTATGAATACCACATAATTAAGTAATACCACATTTTCACTAGTCCCAGTGATTATATTTCGTTGAAAATTAACAAATGAGATCCGAAATTACATCATTTAAAAATCCGTGTACAAATACATATTTCGAAATTAGATGAATTCAACAAAATTTGCATTGTATTAGGTGAAGATTTAACAAACGCACCCAATCCGAACATATTTTAAAAGCTTTAAATCTTTAGTATGAAAATAGAAAGAGAAAAAACAAAAATAGCATTTATCTGCCAAATCCCTCAAATGAAATGAGCTATCAAACAAAATAAGAACATTTTAGACGAAAAAACACTTAACGTATTCGAAAATTGATCTCATTTTGGCTCCAAGGAAAACGTAGAATAAACAACTGAGCCGAACGAATCCTTATTAGCTGAACCAGTGAACGTATTTTTCGTTTCGATTCCTGAATTCAAAACCAAAATGAAACAGAAACCTAAATGATTGAAAAAGTGAACGATTGGAACAGAATGAAATTTTCCCATTTATTCGCAGCCAAAATGAAACAGAAACCAAAATGATTGAAAAAATGAACGATTGAAAAGAACGAATCATTGAACTGAACGATATATGAACGATTGAATCTTTTAAAATGAACGATTGACACACCTCTACTGCCCATTCTAATTTTAATCATCGTAATGTTTTATTATTATTTTTGAATGTACGTAAAAAAAACTCAAAATAAAAATCAATGACAAGTTTGCATAGATTTTATTATAATTTGGCAAACCAGCGACAGGTTAAATAAAAAAAAAGTTTGTTTTTGCTTTAAGCTCGTAAAGCTATGAATACAAATTATTTGTGTTTGTTTAGAAAATTTTTTAATTATGAATTTAGTAGTTGTTTGGGCTTAAATGATCATTAAAATGGATGCAATTAATAAAATACTAATTCATCTTTGTATGCCCTACGTTTCGTAAAATTAATATCAACTACATTTTCTTTTTAATAAATAAACAAATAAAAATAAATTAACATTTAACACTATTGGAAAAACAAAAATTAAAACTACTATCACTTTGTATCACAGAATTTCAAAAAAAAAACCGAAAACCGAAATGTTGAAAACTATATAATATGAAATGAGTACTAAAGAATTTAAAAAGCGAGTGGGGATATCCACTCAAAAGTCGGTAGGAGTCGCGACTACCGGCGATGGCTTGGCCTCTAACGAGGAGAAGTCGCCAGTGACAATTAGTACACCTGGTATAACGAAGTGCGGAAGGTCTTGCGAGCCGACCACAATCCATGGAAAGACTGATAAGTCATCCGTGGGGGGTGAATCGGCTCGTGAGCTAGACGCTACTGCTGGCGAAGAGGGCTTTGTCCTCCCCGCCAGTAGTACAAATCCTTCGTGCTCGGGGGGACCCCCCGCGACCATTGGCAGTGCTGCTGCGAAAAACAGCTCCACTGCCGTTGGCCGTGGGGGTCTCTCTTCGGGTTCGTTGGCTAATGCCCACCGTAGTGGTAGTAGTGGCGTGACGTACGCTGCTGCTGCCATTACCACTGCCCGTAAACAAGCGAACTCCGGAGCGGGTGCCTTCTCCGTTACCGGACGAGGCAGACCGCAAAAGAGTTCGCAGAAGAGACTCCAATTTGTTGGAGGTCGGCGTGCGTTAGCAGGTTCTACCTCCACCGGATTGGGGCGAAAAAATGCACATGTGCTCAACTCCGGGTCGGGTGTCTCGCCCAGTAGTGCAGCCGTTAAAAGCTTTACTGCTGGTAGGAACATACCGACCCCCGTTGCAAAGAAAGTGCTACAGCCCGTTGGAAGTGGGGCTATGAAAAATAGTTCTGCTTCCATCGGGATGGGGCTCAACAAAGCCACGCCCCCGCAGATGAGCTCGGAGACGGATATCACATCCGGCAGCGCGTCCGTGACTTACGGATCCAACACTGCTGGGGTGCTTAAGCCGCCTCCGTATTCACAGAAGAACCCCCAACCCGTTGGAAGCACGGCCGCTGACAACGGTCCTCCCTCCATCGGGATGGGGCTCAACACCCCCCCAGGGGCGGGTACTTCTGCCAGCAGCGCGTCCGTGACTTACGGATCCTCCACTGCTGGCCGAAGTATACCGCCCATGGGCTCAAGGAAGATACCACAACCCGTTGGTGGTAGGGTCATGAAAAATGGCTCTGCTTCCACCGAGTTGGGGTGGAACCAAATCAACCGTAAGGAGAGGCGGAATGCCGAGAGGATCGTGAAAGCTATCGGTGACATTCCGGTAGCGGATCGTGACTCGCGACAAACTGCCAAACTCCAATGGGCCATGAACATTATGGCTCTCAGAAAGACCAGCGGGGACTACACGTCAAAGCGTCAACGGTCCATCGGGAGCACCATCCCCGATCCCAAACGACCCAAGGTGCAAGGCACCGACAAATCACTTCACGTGAATAAAGGTCTGCCCTTTAGTGACGTACTAAAGGACAAAATTGTCATTGCAGTCATCGACAGAAGTAATGCAGATGGCAGGATCTCTCCTGAGAATTGGTTGAAGGTCATAGTGAAGCTCTCAGCTGGCTTCATGAGTTTAGTGAGGGAGCATCCCGGACCTCAACCAATCACAGACGATGCAGGCTGGCACCAAGGACGTGTTAAGCTCATCGCCTGTGCAGATCAGAGATCATGTGATCTGTTTAAGCTTGCTGTTAGCAGACTGGGAGAGGTCTGGCCAGGTGCTAGTCTCGAGGCTGTTGCTAGGGATGATATCCCCTGCAGGCCTAGAGCTCGTGCCTGGATCCCGATCGAACCAGCCAGCAAGGATGAAATACTCCAGATGATGCAGTACAGCAATCCAAGCCTACCTACAAAAGATTGGGTAGTCGCGAAGCTGGAAGAGATCAGGGGTTCCTTTAGATCTGCTATCATAGTAATCAACAAGGAATCTCTGGCTCCTCTGGTGTCGACCGAAAATGTGATTAGGTACGGCTTCCACAAAATCGCCTTGAAGGTTTTCAAAAAAGATGAGGAAGTTGCACAAGAAGCCCCTCCACAAAACCCCCAGGACATGACCATAGACGAAGACCCTGTCGTCGGCATCGAAACTCCAGAGATGGAGATAGATGACATTGACACTTCTCCGGCTATGGTATTGCCCAATCTGCCAACCGAAAGGAAGGCTCCTTCCGTCGACCTCTCCGACATGGAGAGCGTAGACTCCCCTATCAACGTTCTTCTAAGCGAGGAAGAACTTTTAAGATCTTCCTCTGAAGCCGAAGACGCTGACCAAACGGTGCTGGAGGTTGATCTGACCGACTGTGGTAACAATGCTGCAGCTGATTCAGATTAATCTCCAACACTGTATTATGGCTTCGGCCTCCCTTCTTCTCCGTCTGAACACAAGCGGAGAAGATATTGTCCTGATCCAGGAACCATGGATTGCTAACTCCAGTGTTCAAGGACTCAGGACTCCGGGCTATTACACGCTGCATGCGCCAGATAAAGGTGAACCTAGATCTTGCATAGTAGCTAAATGTAATACTAATGTATTTTTACTCCCTGAATATAGCGATCGAGATGTAACGGCCGTCAGATTACAAACCGAAAAAGGGTTGTACTGGATAGTGTCCGCCTATCTTGGCCATGACGATCTTGGCCCTCTCCCCAGTGTAAAGCTAAGGAGACTGATCGCTGATGCAGAACGGCAGAATATACGCCTAATTATCGGGTGCGACGCAAACGCGCACCATACAGTATGGGGGAGTTCGGATATTAACGACAGAGGTGAGTCTCTTTTCGATTATATTCTTACTACTAACCTACTTCTAAGTAATGTTGGAAACGTACCAACTTTTGTAACTAGAAATAGACAAGAAGTCTTAGATATCACTCTTGTCTCAGATATGGTTCATCAATCGATATTGGATTGGAAAGTATCTTCTGAGCACTCGTTCTCAGACCATAGATACATTCAATTCAGTCTAAATGATGAAACTGAAAAGCCTCCTTCCTTCCGGAACTACCGGAAAACAAATTGGCTCCTATATAGGGAAACTCTTAAAAAGTTAATCAAACCTGACCTTTTTAATCCTCCCCTGAACAAAACTGATCTCGATAATAAAGTCAAAGATCTAACAAATGCACTCAACAAATCAATGATCACTTCCTGTCCTCTAACTAAAATTAGGGGCAAAAAGAAACCTCATTGGTGGAAGCCAGGGCTCGAACCGCTCAGAAAAGAATGTAGGAAACTTTTCAACAGAGCTAAATACACCAGAGAGAGTTTAGATTGGGATATATATAAGAACTCGCTGAAAGTGTATAAAAAACAAATGAGGATAACTAAAAGAACTTCTTGGAGGAACTTCTGTGACAAAATAGAAGATTCTTCAGAAGCATCCAGACTTAGGAAAGTCCTCTCTACCAATCCAGGGATGCCAAGCTCTCTTAAAACAGCAGATGGCTCCTGGACCAAATCCTGTGAGGAATCACTAAATTTGCTACTTGATACTCACTTCCCAGGTAGCTCACAAATTGTCTCAAATACTGAATTCGCTCAGTCACATGACTTGGTCAATCAAATCCAAGGTCTGATTACAAGGGACAAGCTCCAATGGGCTATAGACAGCTTCCAACCTTATAAATCCGCGGGACCAGACGGCATTATACCTGCTGAACTTCAGAGATCCTCAGATATCATAATTCCTTTACTGGAAACTATACTGATCGGTTGTCTGAATTTCATTCATATTCCTTCAGTATGGAGAGAGGTGAAAGTTGTCTTCATACCCAAAGCTGGAAAATACTCCCAAATTAATCCAAAAGACCTGAGACCAATTAGCTTATCATCATTCATTCTTAAAACTTTCGAACGTCTGATTGATATCCACCTGCGTGACAGTATAGAGCTTAACCTTATCTCTAAAGCACAACACGCTTACTGTAAGGGAAAATCGGTGGAAACTGCTCTTCACACCTTAGTAAGATCTATCGAATACTCCCTGCACCATAAAGAGTACACGCTTGCGGCTTTCCTTGATATAGAAGGCGCCTTTAACAACGTCAGCGGCCGTGCAATAGTAGGAGCACTGGAAAATTTGAAGGTGGACGGCCTACTGATTAAGTTGATAGACCATATGTTGGGAAGTAGGGTCATCAACTCTGCATTGGGAGGCTATTCCACTAGAAGATCTGTCACTAGAGGCACACCACAAGGTGGGGTCCTTTCACCACTTCTATGGAACTTGGTCATAAATGACTTACTGACTGTCCTGGAGGGTGAAGGATTCAAAGTGATTGCGTATGCCGATGATGTTGCAATAGCTATATCAGGGAAACACCCCCAGGTTCTTACAGAACTTCTTCAAACCGCTCTTAACAAGCTAATAAAATGGGCAGAACGCTGTGAGCTAGGTGTAAACCCCCGCAAAACAGAACTTGTCCTCTTCACAAGGAAATATAAAATACCACAGATAAATCCTCCAACAATTAATGGTGTTCCACTTTCCTTTTCAGATGAAGCCAAATATTTAGGTCTCATACTGGATAAAAAACTAAGTTGGAAACCTAATATTCAAGAGAGAATTAAAAAAGCCACTGTTGCTTTATTCTCCTGTAAAAAAGCTATAGGTACTAAATGGGGTCTATCCCCTGCCATAACTCACTGGCTCTACACTGCGGTCGTAAGACCGATTCTCACTTATGGGGTAACAATTTGGTGGACTGCTCTAGATAAAGTCACGTACTGTGAACAGCTGAGCAAGGTCCAGAGATCAGCAAGTATGTGCATAAGTGGAGCCCTCCGCTCGACACCATCAGCTGCACTAGACATACTCCTCAGCCTCACACCCCTCGATATATATGGCAAGCAAATGGCTGCGAACACAGCCGTCCGCCTTAAAGCCATTTCTCAATGGACCAACAACTCTATCGGTCATACTAAAATTCTAGACTTATATGAATCTATTCCTTGTCATTCCGACTACACCACATCCAAACTAAATTTCGACAAAAGTTTCCAGGTCACCATACCCTCAAGAGAATCTTGGGACGTTGGGGACCCTCTCAAAGGTGATTCAGTTCATTTTTATACTGATGGGTCGAAAACTGAGGAAGGTGTGGGTGGCGGAGTGTACTCAGACAGACTTAATTTAAGTCTCTCCTTCCGGCTTCCTAACCACTGTAGCGTATTCCAAGCGGAAATTCTGGCAATTAAAGAAGCTCTGTCTTGGCTGAGAGAAAACGTGATATCAACATCGGATATACGCATCTTCTCAGATAGTCAAGCAGCACTTAAATCTCTCAACTCTGTCTCTACCAACTCCGTTACGGCCCAAAACTGTCGATCGTCTCTTGAAGAGATGGCGGAACAGTTTAATATTCACCTTCTTTGGGTGCCGGGCCATAGAGATATTCCGGGAAATTGTAAAGCCGATGAACTTGCCAGAAATGGAACTCTAATGCCCGTTTTGCCTAACAGGTGGAACATAGGTATACCGATCGCTACGTGTAAACTTTTGCTAAAACAAAACTCTGCAAGGAAAGCAAACTCTAGATGGACAAACCTTACTACATGTCTGGCCACAAAAGAAATCTGGCCATCGCTAGACCCTAGGCGCTCTAAAAGTTTGCTATCACTTAGCAGATCACAAATTAGCTCCGTAATAGGTGTCATAACAGGACACTGCCTTATAGGAAAACATGCCACAAGACTTGGCGTTTTCTCAAATGACTTCTGTAGAAGTTGCATGGACGAAGAGGAGGAGGAAACAATTCCTCACCTCCTCTGCACATGTCCTGCTCTTTCACAGAGGCGCAGACTCCTTCTTGGGGACTACTTTTTCAATGATCCAAGCGATCTAGCTAATACAGACATACACTGTCTCTCTCGCTTCATAAAAAGCTCCGAATGGTTTTCGTAATGAGGATAATCTCCTCATTCCTATCATGTGGTATCACAACGGACCTAACTATGGTCTAAGTGTGTCAGCCGTTTTCCTGACAGCCACTTTAACCTAACCTAACCTTGTATCACAGATCAGTTAATGGCAACACCGTAAATCGAGCTTATGTTATCAATGTCTTCTTGGTGGTTCATCGTTGTTTTCATTTTTGCTGGATTCGTAAGCCTTCAAGGGTGAAGCGGGTGGAAGTGCGGCTCTCCCTATCAAGTATTTTGACGTTTCCAAAATCAGCCATATGATCGTGTTCCATCATGTGCTGCGAGAGTGCTGTAGCTGTCCTTTTTCTCCGTTCATGTTCTGACATTCTCACTGCTTTTACTTGTTGTACCTATGTATATCATATTGCACTCTTCATTTGGTTTACCTTTACATGGTATTTCATATACCACGTTGTGTTGATCTGCTTTGTCTATTATTGGTATTGTGTTTGTAAATATTGTATTGAGTGTTGAGTTAGCTTTGTGTGCGAAAGTTATTTTTTCTCTGTCAATAGGTATTGTGTTGTTTAATGTAAAGAAAATATTTGTTTCATTTGACCTAAAGCCCGTTTAGCAATAATCTATAATAACAAAAGGTCACCAACATCAAAATATGTTATCGGTGAGGTGTGGGACGTATGTTAAAGAGAAATATTTAGGGTTGCCAGCTTTTACTTTTGTTGATTGTTGTGGGTTATTTTTATTTTTATTTTGTTTTTGTTGAATTTTGTTATTTATGAGTTCATTGATTATTGTATTTGGGTAATTGTTCATTTGTAATATTGTTCTTATTTTTGAGTAGTTGTTGTTGTGATATATGTCATCGCTTATGTCGATTACTTTATTGATGAGGTTAACTGCTGTATTGATTTTGTATTTCATTGGTTGTGAAGAATTATAGTTGATCATTCTACCTGAAGAAATCGGTTTGCTATACCAGTCAAATGAAATTTTGTTATTGTTTTTATTAATTTTACTTCAAGAAAAGGTAGAAGGTCATTATGTTCTGTTTCTATTGTGAATTTTAATTTAGTGTGGTATTCGTTTAATGTTTTTAGTATTTTTTCTGTATCGTTTTTGTTCAATTATTGCGACAATGTCATCGACATATTTCACAATAAATTTGATTGTGGCTTTTGATTTTCTTAATTTATCTATTGTTTCGTAGGGGATAATGGATTACCCATCGGCATACCGAACGTTTGGCTGTAAATTATTGAATCAAACTTGAAATAATTGTTATCTGTTAAACAGAACTGTAAAATTTTAAGGAATTGAGGCTTTGGTATCTCTGTATGGTTTTTCAAGATTTCCCAATTCTTCATTATTATTTTTATTGCTATATGTAGGTATGTTGGTAAATAGCGAAACAACGTCAAATGATACTAATATGTCTTCATCCTCCAGTGGTATTTCTTTAAATCTTTTTTTAAGTTGAAATGAGTTTTTGATATTGTAATCTTTTGATATTATGGTTTTGAGAATTTGACCTATATGTTTTGATAGATTGTAGCACGGGACATTTGTTTTAATTATGTTTTTTATTATCTGTATAAAAAAGTTATAACAGGTGCACTTTGACATTCCTTGGTTTGAAATACATGCTACTAAGACTACCACTTAAGTTGAACTCCACAAACTATCTGGAGTTGTTGCGAAATGATTTATCAAAATTATGGGAGGACTGGTTCAACTAGCTTCATCTTATTTCTAACTTGATGGTGGTGCTTCAGCCCACTATGATCGAGAGGTTAAAAATTGACTAGATGAAGAGTACGCGGTAATCATTGGATAGGAAAATATTAGAACAGTTCAAGATCTCCTGACCCTACAATATTGTATGTTTTTGAATGGGAATGAATGAAATAGATCTTTTATTCAACCAAAATAGCAACTTTAAGTGAATTCAAAGAGCGATTGCTCGAATCGTCTTCAGAAGCGATGCAGTAGCTAGCATCATAAATATTAATATTAGTGAAATACGAAAACGGGCTCTGACATGCATACAAATTCAAAGAGAACTCATGAAAACCAGTTATAACTGTTTTAAATTACACATAAAATAAAAATTATCGATAACCACAAATATAATTTTTAATTAGTAGCTTTTCGACCTTTAAGCTAAAACAAAAAATTAAATTTTAATTGCCTTTGATTTTCCCAATTATCATAAGATCTATGGGTTTTTCGCCAAACTTGTTATTGATTTTAATTTTTATTATTCTTACTTTCATTCAAAAAAAGAAACAGATTATGTTTATTACGTATTTTCTGGAGAAAATTGACCCCAAAGTGAAGAAATTAGCATGGGCAGGAAAAATGGAACACACTAAAATCTGGATATCATAAGACCGAGAAAAGATATCAAATTTATTTAAACGCAGTTGCAAAGGCTACCATTTATTCTAAAAATTAAGGTCCAAACGAAGTTTCTATCTTTAGTAATAACAGCGCAATTACCGTTAACATGGGTCATGGTACACCAAAGTAAGACTTTTCTTCTGATTGGATAGATGATATCGAAATTGTAGATAGGCACTTACTGTAAAATGAAATTTTTTCTTAGAGTGTACCCAATAATCATGCCCTAATTACGAATTAAGGGACACCCTGTATATAGTTCGACAGTTCATTTATTTCTTAATATAATTTAATTTAATTTAATCACAAGTTAGTATAAGAAAAAAAGGTATATAATAGTATAATGTTGTGCCGCAATAAACTCTATATTAGTAATGCTGCTCTTACATCAGAAGTAGGAACTTAATTAACTTCATGAGTTTACTTAACACTGCTTCTGAGTCTTCAAATGGTTATGATCCAATCCTGAGCGAAAAATTAAAACGTTTCATTGTTTGGTCAGGGCCAGGGTGATAAAACCTGGACTATAAAACGGAGAGCACACATTTTGACAACGCCGCCGTAACAAAGTGGTTGGGGATCAAAGGGGTCTGACCCCCTAAAACAATGCATTTCATGGTCATACTTTCTTCTTAAAAAAGTGTAGACCTATTTTATACTATTGATTGTCATCATGTTCGATCACATTAAATTGTTTCACACAAAATCTATTAAAAGGTAGATACTGTTTTAGTTGCTGGCAACTAAGTTCGGACAACTAAATTATTCAAAGGTGTTTTCTCGTGGTAACACTTGCAGTTAGGCTGCAAAGCTTTCGCTCCGTCATATTGACATTGAAGGTCTTGAATGAATAACAACCACTTGTGCTGGCTACCACCAACTATTACATTAGGCTGGAATTATTGCAATTTCATGGCTGACACACCAATCATCAAATTCCTTTTTTAGTGGTGCTAAGTCAATAGTTCCAATTTTAATTAATAAATATTTTTGTATTCCATTCTGTGAGAGAAACGCCTATTATGCCAATAATGATTACAACATCTAGTCGAGAGTTTTTGCTCAATAAATGGGCAGCTGTAGTGTCGTTCCATAGCTATATTGCTTACCTAACCTAGCGTAACCAAGCCGTTATAGAGAATAAGGGGCATTTATGCCGTGTTCCCATGGTTTCACTTATTCTGAAATCCAATGGAACAGTGCAACTTGCTTCTACTCAATTCCTTTGTTTGGTATTTGTATAGGTGAATTCTCAAATAGAAATTATTTGCTGCAACACAAAATGTGAAATGTAAAACACAAATATACATATGAACTCCGAACTTCTTTAATTTATTTGACTTCCTTACTAATCTTAAATCAAATACTTTGATTTGGAATGCAAAATTAATTAAAATGGAAAGTAAAAAACATAAAGTTACACTACAGTTTTGTGTGATATTTGAGTTTAAAGGTATTACGGCTTCTTGAGTGGATTCTGATTTGAAATCAAGGAGCGAATTTCTCTTCTCAGAATCGTATTTTGTATGCTAATAGAATAGTATCTGAAGACACTTAATTAAAAAGTTTAAATAGTCCCGTGCAAGAGTTTTTTCATTGAGTTCGTTAAAGTACCATATAGGATCTAAAATCCGAATTTTGGAAATATCAACTACTTGCAGTTTTGCCGCGATCTTGAATAAAAACGGAGTTTGTACTTTTCCCATACAAATATGTATGGGAATTTATTTATTTTTTTTCTCTGGAACTATAACAGTTATTCTAATTTTTTTGGAATTATGATTTATTTTTTGGTCCTTTAAAAAACTGCATTTAAAAATGTATTAAAAAAATTTAAATTATAATTTATTTCTATTTTTTAAGTTAATAAATACTTTAATATTATATATTTTCCTCTTATTTTTCTCTCCCGATCTTCAGCAGTTTTTGTTGTTTTTTGTATTGATTAGCATTAATTAATAAGTCTTTTTAAAAAACTGCATTAAAAAAAAAATAGTGAAAACAAATTAGAAATAATTTATTTCGATTTTTCAAAATATTAAATATTTTTATTTTTTTAAAGTATTTATTTTTTTTTCTTATCAAATAAAGATTTTTTTAATTCATTTTTGAATGTGGGTTTTAAACAAGATATTGGTCGAAACAAATCATTTAAAAAACTTTTTTTGGTAAGAAAAAAAAATAAATACTTGAAAAAAATAAAAATATTTAATATTTTGAAAAATCGAAATAAATTATTTCTAATTTGTTTTCATCATTTTTTTTTAATGCAGTTTTTTTTTATATTTATTATAACTTAATGAAAATCAGCAAAAAAAAAAAAAACAACAAAAACTGCCGAAGATCGAAAGAGAAAAATATTTAATATTAAAGTATTTATTAAATTAAAAAATCGAAATAAATTATAATTTAAACTTTTTTAATGCATTTTTAAATTCAGTTTTTTAAAGGATCGATAAATCAATCAGAATTCCCAAAAAAATTAAGAAAAACTGTTATAGTTCCAGATAATCAAAAATGTGAAGAGTGTGAAATTCCCATACAAATTTGTATGGGAAAAGTATGACCTTAGAGGCACGGGTTAATGACCTCGGAAAAATTTTTTTCTTTCGGCATTAACTATCGATTGACGGGGTCTGCTATCCAAAAAAAATGAGTTTGGGAAATAACGGACACCCTACTATGTTTAAAAATTGAATAAAGCTTAACAAATAAAAACAATATCATTATAAAAGGAATATCGAATACTGCTAATCTTTAGAAGGTTAAGTATACGTAAATACATACTTAGATAAAATGCGTAGAATTTTTCTTTAAACTTATAAATTTGGAATTTTTTAATATGTATTTATTAATATCGTAAATTCTAAGCAAAACATTTGTTTTTTTTTTCAAATTGATAAAATATTTTACGGAGAATTATTGTCAAACTCGTTTATAAAATGTAAACATCTCTATTTATCGTTTTTATGAAAATGAATTTAATGTCACACCTTGAAAGGTGATTTATAAAAGCAATTTATAATAAATTAATTAAAAATCAATAATGGGCTATATTTTTATTGTTAAATTATACTCAAATAATAATAAAGATAACAGCGGTTTGAGCTTTAATATTTTGGGAAGCATTATAAATTGGAAAACAACATTTAGTTAAAAATAAATAAAAGCATAGTTTTGATGCTATATCATAATGTTTATGTTCTTAAAAAGGCATTGATTTATTAACTATCATATCAATTTTTAAACTATCATCAGTTTAATAAGAGCAAATGAAAACAACTGGTAAAATTTTGTTGAGGAGAGGGTGTGTAAAAATGAACTTCTTTAGCAACATGCATAGTTAGCCTTAATATTTTAAGAAAGAATTCTTGATATTATAACTTGCTCTGAAAAAGAGCAAGTGTATTGGTTTCGTGTCAAAAAAATGTCGATGTTTAAATCAAAACTAACATTTCGATGATGGAGAGGTCCTAAAATGTGACTTTCGACAAGAAAGTCGAGCTATAGCCTAAAAGAATAGACGGATTTTCTTCAAAAATATTCCTTTGAAAGGCAAGATTGATGAAACTGCAGTTTTCAACAACTTGCTGCATTTCAGAGAAGGTACCGAGATTTAATTTTAAAAGACCATCTATTCCATTCACCTGCAAATGCAACATATATTTCTCACCGTACTCAAAATGAACTGATTGAAATCTGTAATGCGGATGAATCAAGTGACATATCTGGCAAAGAACAGCTTATGCATTAGACATTCGATTTGTTCAAAAAATGCCAACAGGTAAATTCCGCCCATCGAGAATTTTTAGGCTTTGTGACACTGCAATACTATACTATCATCATTACGCAATTTCGGATTAAATTTGTCAAAAATGGTTGGTCAGGCTCATGATGGGTGCTCAACCATGGCCGGAAAATTCTTCTGAACGCTTCCGGACGTCCAATGGAAAATGGCATTAATAGATCTTTCAGCAGGTGTGAAATTTAGTTCGATTTGGGGCCCATTATTGCTTTTGCGACATTCTGTTTTTGTGGAACATATGAAAGGTCTAATGTGGGATTTTTCTGATGATTAAGTTCAATTACAGCTCTTCGTAGCTCCTTAGAAGGGAAGGAAAGATTTTTGTTGGCACAGTGGATTGAGAATTAGATGTTAATGTCTCATGAAATTCCACGGGTGGCGTCCAGTTGAAACTGGGGAATACAGAAAATAATGTTACCTAGACTGGGACACGTCTACGTTAGCAGTCAAAGAGTAAGTTCATTGCAGTGCGTCCATTTATTAAATCAAACCCTTGAGACATGTTTTTGTTTCTTTCGCAAAATAAGAAAAAAACTAAGTATTCAAATGGCAATTAAAATTAACAATACAATAGTAAGACCCCACTTTGAGTATTGTCCAACAATACTATTGTTGGGTTCTTCAGGTATGCTAGATATTTTGCAAAAGCTACAAAACAGCGCTTTGTTCTATTTTATATTGTAGTAGATATACGTCCATTCGAAGTATGCTAGAAATTCTTAAATGGTAAAATATAAAACAAAGAATAGTTATGCTGCCTAGTAGTCCAGGAAAATTAGATTTTTACTTCGGAAAAAATTCCAGAAAGCTGAATTTTGGTATACACCTTCTTTAATAAGCCCAGAAAGTTCCGCTACGGTATGTTGGGTGCTAGCTTTTAATAGCGGTAATAAGACAATAAAAAAAATCGTTTTTTTTTCTCTAAATGTTTTTAGTCCAAAACACTTGAGTTCAAAATTAAAAAGCATACAATTTACAAATAAAAAGCTCACACAATTTTACTTATATTTTACTTCAGTTATTCATTTTTAAATAATGGTGATTTGGTGATTTTTTTTAAATAATGATATCATAAAAATTATGGCTTCTGGAAAAAAACTGTTAATGCATGCTTAAGGTTCATAATGTATACATTTTGTGAAGATAATTTTTCGATTAAGCTTACAGTTTTAAAGATATATGAAAAAAACAATTTTTTTTTTTTTTTTGCAATTGACACTATCGAAGTCACAATATCTTGCGACTTATGACTCGTATGGAAAAAAGTCATGTTTTTTGAAGAGAATATTAGGATCTTTAAACTGAGCTTAAGATTTTTTTCGGCAACTTGTGCTTTTAGGAATAAAAAGCAAAAAACCAGAAATTTTAACTTTTTGTCAACCTTAAACAAAAATTATATCTTTAAAACCGTTGTTTTTTAGAAACAAAATAATAATGTTTTCTTGGGATCATGACATATTTATAGTTATGGACAAAACAATAAGACAACTCATTATAGGGTTTAATTTCATAAGAAAACTCAAGTAAAGGAATATATTTTTTAATTTTTTTTTGCAGTTTAATATTTGTAAAATAGAGCGCAGCGCTTAGGTCATAAAACAATAAAGAAATTTAAATGTACAACATAAAAAACTAGGAAATAAGAAAATTAATAGTTAATAATAATAATAATTTTAACTAAATGCCTGTAAGACCTCAGGTCTTTTAAATGCAATGCAAGGCACTAGTTAGAAGGAATAGAAGGAAAGGAAAGATATTTGTTGGCACAGTGGATTAAGAATTAGATGTTAATTATCTCATGAAAGGGGACAAAACAATAAGACCACTTAAAAAATATTAGGAAATTGATTTTTTTTTTACTATTTCGTGGGTAAGACCTTCGCATCATTCCACACAATCCATATTTTTAGGATTGGCTTTACTAGTTGGTTCCAAGAGTAGTTATTGTTAATGGACTGGTATGCGAAACCAAGGGCATCCGGTAGAATGATAAATTTCTTTTCAACACAACCAATGAAGTATAAAATAAATAGTGCCAAAAACCTAATAAACAAAATTATAGACACCAGCCATCCACAATTTCATACCATAAACTACATAAAAATAAGAACCATTTTAAAAAAGAACCATTTCCCAAACAAAGTTATAAACGAACTGATAAATGAAAAAACTTTCTCCAAACACATTCCGAAAAATAAAACAGACACAACAAACGGACCTGGCAACACCTATTCAACAACATATAAACCTGGCTTGACAGATACCAAATCTCTATACAACACACTAAATATAAAAAGAGAAGACGACAAAAAAGGAAAAATAATATTTGCACACAGATCCAACATGACACTACGAAACATATTCACAAACACTAAACCACCAAAATCTACGGCAAACCAACACAATGTTGTCTACGAAATAAAATGCAAGGGGGCAGACCACGCAGCATGTAATATGTTATACATAGGAACCACGAAAAGACTTTTATCAACAAGACTGACTGAGCATCAAGCTGATATCCGAAATAAACGAACAACAACAGCTTTAGCACAACACCTAATAGACCATGGACACACAGCTGATTTTGACAACGTAAGAATACTTGATAAAGAAAAAAGAGAAAGAACACGTTACACATTGGAAAGCTTACGCATCCAGCAAAAGCTTATCTTAACCATGAACACGAAAGAGGATAAAGACAAGCTAAGCGCCATGTACACTCATGTGATAAAGTAAACCGACTGTGATATAAGTGTTTATCTGTTTGGTCTGGTTTTTTTGTATTAAATTGTTTTAAATTATTTATTTATTTATTTATAATCTCATTAACTTAAATAATAATTTTTATAATCGAAAATTAAAATCATAAATGTAGAATTTAAAAGCAAGTAAGTCTGTATTAAAATTATCCTATGTTCAAAAATCAAATTTTAATTTGTTATTTACAAAGTTTCAATAAATTGTGACCCCTGAAGAAGTTGAGAAATTTTAACGAAACGTAGGGTGAAAATATGCAATTCTTTTAATTTAATTCGCATACATAACGTAACGATCAAAAGAGCCCAATTATAAACATCATTGAAAATTTAAAATTTGATCAACAAACTTATATAAGTTATTGTTCTAACTTATCAAGATTTTTGTATATTGGTCCACAAATCTTCATTTTCTTCTTCATTTTTCGAGTATTCGGCATCCAGAGACTTCTTATTTATACCCATAACTTTTCTCAAAAATTCAGATCTGGATTTTGGGAGGGGCATGACATTAGACGTATCTTATGATCTTCAAGGCACCTTTTTTTTGTGCCCTCCATAACCTTTGGGACCTTATTTTGCACGAATTGTGTCTTCTTACATTTCGCATTTGGCAAATGTTAGCACACACCTCCCCCAATATTGGTCCATACCAATTCTGCTTCAAAGTGTTTTCTATCCAAAATGTTGAACCTACAACATGGTGTCCGCTAAACTGGAAAGTCAGGGAACAAAATTTGGTCAGGGAAAGTCAGGGAATACGGGAAGCGGTGAGGGATAATTTTTTTCATATCAATTTTTAAAAATTCAGTGAACTCCTTTTTCACTTTCTATCATAAGAAACTTTTTTCTGATCGAACATTTCGTTTTAATTACATCTCTGTTTAAAATTATTCATTTCGTATCTATTGCCATACCTATGAATATGTCAAAAAAAAATGACTGAAACGTAATTAACTGCACTTTGTTTTATTTCGTACAGTAATGGCCCCGATCGCAAACCTACGTAGAGCTATCCAGATAGGTTCGTGTTGTTGGAATCCCGTGTGAAAAACAGCTGATGACAAAACAGCTTTTGCTGTTGGATGCTATCTGAAATATTTTGGTAGATGTATGTACGCTTCTATCCCAAGCGAAATGTCAAAAAGAACTAATCCGTTCGAAAACCTATATGGATACGAAACTATCTTAAGATCGATTTACAATGCGACGAAAAAAAAAATAGTTATTTCAGCTCCCGTGTTTAGGAAAACTACACCATGGAATAAGAATTTTGTGGACTCGAATTAAAGGCAATTATTTAGTGCTCCATTTGAGCCCGGAACATTCTAATTCCATGGTGTAGTTTTCCTAAACACGGAAGCTTAAATAACTATTTTTTCTTTATAAATAAGGCGGACAGTTTATAATATTTGAATTATAATAACATAGAGGCATATTCATAGTCGCAGATAGACCCAGGTTTAACTAAACTACAGTTTAAGACAATGAATACAATGAATACAGACCGATTTTAATTTCAAATTGTTGGTTTTATATTTTTATAAGATAATTTACTTGGTATACTACACAAATAGCTTCAAATATTTTGAAATGATAACCTTAGAAAAATAGAATCAACGTCCGAAAATTCAACCAAAGCTATGTTTAACTTAGACCCAGGTCTAAAATTACTATGAATATGCCCCATAATATTTAAATAATAAAAGTAATTTCAGTTTGATTTTTTCATTATTTTGAACGCACACTGCTCAGCAAGAAGAAAAAGAATAAATAATTTAACGCTACCAACAAACTCGTCGTGAAGAAACTCCTCGTATTGTGAATTGGGAAACGATTTTATAACTAGAAAAAGATGACATCGAATCAAGTCACGCTCTCGTCGCGTTTACTCGTTCCATTGTGAATCGACCTTTAGATAGCATAGTATAGGTTTTCGATCGCGGCCAATAAGAGGCAAAAAATAAAAAAACTAACTGTTAAAGGATAATGCGCAAAGATGTATGGAGCGTGGGCCCAGCACCAATAAGAACAGCCTTCATATCGTTTATAGGTACATGCTTATTCATTCATTATCCGTTAACCATTTGTCCAAATTCGCTGTGTGTTATTTAATTTTGAATAAAATGAATTTTAGGGTCACAATTATTTTTTAATGTTTTGTGTATTTTTCTCTCGATTTAAACCAATGACATACTACCTACAATTTTTAAGATTTTTAAAATTATGTTTATGGCAACCATCAATTTTATGCAAGAGGCATTTTTTGATTTAATTTGTAAAAAATACAAATATTGGCTTTTAAATAATAGTTTTTATGTCAAAATCATCTCTGGAAAACAAAAAACAAACATAAATTTGTATCTCATTTGACGTAATAAAAATGGGTATTATTTTCAAGGTTTTAAATTGCAATTCGTAAAAATTGGACAAAACATCCCACAAAACCACCCACAAACCACCCTTATTTACTATTAGGGGTTCAATTTTTTTTAAACTTATTCCTTATTTAGTAACGAAGAAAATGGTTATACATTTTTTACGAAATGATTCCTAAATAGATCAAACAAAAAAATAGAATTTTTGTTTCCTTTTTATGGTACTAAAATATTTTTATCTCAGTCAGGTTTTTACTGATTTTAAGTGTCTTTGTGGTTTTTCAAAAAAAACCTTTTCAGATCTTTTTTTATTATATAAATATTTTGCTCAAGCTACAAAATCAAGTACAAGTTTAACAGTTTATCTAAAATAACGATAATGAAAACGAAGATTTAGTGCAAACATGTTTTTTTTGTCTACTCGTTCAAAAACGACGACCTGGCTTTGATTTTGGACTATTAAGTGATTTTTGTGTAAAACAAGGACCTGGATTTGTGATTTTTGTATATGATTAAAAAGAGACTAACTTAAAAGTAACTTAAAATAGGTAAGAAACTGACTGAGTTAAAAATCTTTTAGTAGGTACCAAACGAACAAAATATTAAATTTTTTGTTTATAATTTTTTTAAATATTTTGTGCCCGTCAGCCCGTTATAAATGTTATACCAATTTGTTCGTTACTAAATAAGGAATAATCTAAAAATATTTCAACCCCTTATAATAATATATAATGGTGGTTTTGAGGGTC
Source organism: Melangyna quadrimaculata (assembly GCA_949320155.1). Classification (NCBI taxonomy): domain Eukaryota; kingdom Metazoa; phylum Arthropoda; class Insecta; order Diptera; family Syrphidae; genus Melangyna; species Melangyna quadrimaculata. Next base: position 26,137,797 of record OX439486.1, read on the forward strand.
GTTTTGTAATTTGTTTTGTCTTACTTTTACGAATTGCAAAAGATTAAAAACAATACCTATTTTTATTCTGATAAATGAGGTAAAAATTGATATTTTTTATTTTTTCCAGAGATGGTTTTGACACCAAAAATATTATTTAAAAACTAATATTTGTTTTTTTTTTTTACAAATTAAATGCTTCAAAAACTGCTTTTTGCATAAAATTGATGCTTGCGACCCCTAAACATAACTTTAAAAATTCAGGTATTCATGGGCTCAAAGAACTTATTTCCAAAAATGGCTTAAATCGAGCGAAAAATACACAAAATATTAAAGAAAAACTAAGGAAAAAAGGATTTGTTACCCCAAAACTCATTTTAATCAAAATTAAATAACTTTTGTCACACAGCGAATTTGGACAAACGGTTAACGGATAAGGAATGCATAAACAAATACCTTTATATGATATAAAGGCCGTTCTTTTTGGTGCTGGACCAAATTTGGCCATTGTCCTTTGACTGTGAGGTTCAACCAACGCGTTCAAGTTTATATTTCAAGTACGATTATTTCTTTTTACTTACTTCTTCATACTGTTTCTGCATACCTGAATTAATACATTTTGATTTATTTAAAAAAAATAAACTATTAAATTTTAACATCACAAGATACATACATATGATTTAAAAGCATTTTATTTAAATGGTCATTCATTACTATGAACTACATTGTCCCTTTTGTTAAGCAAAACAATTTTTTTTTAATTCATGCAGTTATTATAGATCTTTGAAAAATACAAGGTGAGTTCTTTTTGCCTAAGGTTTAATTAACTCCATTCAAATACGTACATTTTCTACCACTTTGTGCAATATTAATACGTACCTACTCATGAAAAAATTTGTTTTGATTTTTTGGTCAGGGAAAATTTTGAAATTGGTCAGGGAAATTTATTTTGAAAAATAGTGGACACCATGTACAAACAACAAAATCAATCTATCAAAAAAATCCCGAAAGCCATGGTACCTTCATTTTTGTTACCTTCAGTCTTAAAACTTTTCTTGTTATTCTGTGTTTGGTAAAACTGCATTCCCTCAACTTCTGAAGAATGTGTCTTATCAATCTAATTCCATAACGGATCCCAAAATAAATCAAGAATAGTTTTAATATTGAAGATACCTATACCATGGTTTGGGGAATTTGTTTGATAAATTGATTTGGTTGTCTGTTGATACGAGGCAATGGGAGGAAATTTTGGGATGGATCGCAAAACTTAAGGGAGTCGGGGGAAATGAGATTTAAGCGTGTAAACCAAAAATCTTTTAGCTAGTAAGAGGAAATATGGACAAAAGGACTGTCTTAAGGACTGACAAGTATGTGAAAAAATCTAAAATTAGGGGGTAAAAAAAAGGAAAAAGAATGCCGGCTATGGGGACCGTGGCATTGCTCGCTCCACACGGCTCAACTCGTCGGATGAGGGGGGATCTTGCCTCCACGGCTCGGCCTCACCTGTATCAAAAACATATATCATGCCATCACAAGATCTAACACTACCACCACTCTCACTTCCACACTTCGAAACACTGTAGCGGTGGTAACAGTGGAGGTCCTCGTTTCCCGCCCTGCCTGGAATTCAGTTGGACCATTTACTGTTTGAATTCCCCATTAACGACTTCTTTTCGAAATCGCTGTCAAGTCATACCTACTGGTGTCGTCTTTCACCAAGCTTGTCTTGCCGCACCCCCTAAAAGTATTTCTAGAAAGTCATTGAGCCTTGTCTAAAGCTCAGAAAATAAAAACGCAAGAAATTCATTCGGTTGGCGTGATTTACATTCAAAACAAAATAATAACCTATTTATTTGCTTAACGAAATTAACATTTTACAAAAAAAAATCTCCTTAACAAAACAAAAGAATTAAATAGAAAATCATTTAACTACAAATGAAAAATATTTAATATGTAATAAACAACAATAATAAGTATTCACAAAAGTTAATTGAATGCTTGTAACAATAAAGAAAACAAAAACAAAAAAAAATCTACAAAAACGAAATAATTCGTAATCAAATGTCAAAAAACTAAGAATCTACTTTCTTTGAATCGGAGTTAGGCTGAAAATGTGCTATAAAAGGAATTAACACGATCACCACAAAATCGACGCAGGGGTAAGATGAGATTCCCACAAAACTCGGCGTTCATTCAAATTCTTTCGGTCGTTTAATACACGCCCGCTTCACGGAAATATTATACCCTTGGATTCCTACCTATACTTAGAGCTCTCAGTGTGGTGCTTTCGAAGGGGCAGGGTTCCAAACTCATAAAAAAAGATACGAAGTGGGGGTGCCGGAGGAATTTGCACATAAAGTCCTAATTGCAAGCAGCTGGCCAAAGATGGTTCACGTAAGAGAGTTTCATGATCACTCAAAAAACTCTCGAGTGGCCACGAGCAGTTTTCTTATATAAATTCAACAACAATATGTAAACAAAACACCACCAGCAGTAATCCAGGTGATCTCTGCATTTATTTCCAAAACATGAGTGGTTTTTCTTCGAAGTTCAGAGAGCTTTCTATTATAATTGATTCCAACAACAACTACAATATATTCGTTTTCGTGGAAACCTGGCTCCACTATCATATTGCAACACAAGAAATATTTAACTGCAACATGTTCTCAATTTTTCGTCTTGATCGCTTCAATATTTCAAAAAGTCGTGGAAGTGGTTTAATCATAGGTTCGCCGGCCGTTAGTAGCATATGGGATTGACTGAGACATTATTTTTGAAGAAAATTTTGAAAACATAGAGCGACTTTGGGTTCGTATACAAGGTGCTGGAACTAAAGACCTGTTGTTATTAAAGCTACATTCCACCACAATCATCAGCAGCTGTGTATAGTAAACATATTGCAAACGTGGAATCAACCTTGTCATCTTCTGAGTATGTTGATGCTAAAGTTTGCGTTCTTGGAGATTTCAACCTGGGAGACATATTATGGGAACAAATTCCAAATGATGATAAAATGATGGCGAATCGTGTCATTACTGAAAACGAAATTATTATAATCGATAGTCTTTATTGTTTTGGCCATATGCAAGTTAATTGGATCCACAATTCTTTGAACAGATTACTTGATCTAGTTTTTGTTAGTGAAAATTTAAAATCAAAATTGTCTGAATGTGTTCCTTTAATATCAAATTCAGTTTATCATAAAGCGATTGAAATTACATTTGAAAATTTAAATTATAATAATTTTAGTCAATTTAATGATATTAATTATTTTATATTTAAATTTAATTCTTATAACTTGATTTTACTAAATAGTTATTTTAAATCTATTGATTGGGAAACTAAGTTTAAAAGTAGAACTTTGACTGAAAGTTTCAACATCTTTTAAGAACTGTTTTATGAGGGCTTGAATCTTTTCATTTCAAAAGTTAAAAAGAGAGTAGATAATCATCCACCGTGGTACAATATAAGATTAAAAAAAACTTAAAAGTGCGAAAAATAATGCTCACAAAAAATTTTAAAAATTTAATTCGGTTTATGATTATTACCTTTTTTGTCGCTTAAGAAAAGAATTTATTTTTTTGTCTAAATTTCTATATAGTACTTTTACTCAATCGCTTGAAATAAGCTTAAGGCAAAACCCTAAAGGATTCTGGAAATTTATTAATACTAAGCTTAAAAGTGTCGGGTTTCCATTTTGTATGCAGTATAATGGGTTTTCATCAACGAAATCTTCTGAAATAGTTGAAATGTTTGCAAATCATTTTCAATATAATAATAATAATAATAATTGTTGCTGTTTCGCGTGTTCTTTGCTTCAGAAAGAGAAAGAATAGACAAGGAAAGCTACATACTGTTTGCAATACGTCACTTGGCGAAGCAAAAAAGTACAATGCTGCAAACATTTTTCATAAAATCTAGTTAAACGAAGTTCAACTGATCTGAAGATCAGATTTCACTGTGAAACCGGAAGAGTTAAACCAAAAATTTAAACTCAGTTTAAGGTTCAGCTGATCTTAAGTTTAAACTCCCACTGTGAAACTGGGGGTTACGGTTTTCACTGGACTTCTTATATGAGGCTGTTTCAGGTCTGCTACCACTCTTAGGCTCAATCGTTGGGCGGCCCCGATCTTGGGCTTATTCGGTGACCGCCAAATTCACCCTGCCAAACAAATTGCCTTGATTACCGATTTGGAAACGAAAAACACTATTTTTATCCGAATGAGTCGTGCCGAAATTTAACTTAAGTTTGTCTCGGGTTTTTAGAGACTCAACGGTTTCACCCAGTATATAGCTTTGTGTACAAGAAAAAAAATTTCACTTTATACTTTTTTTTTGCTGTCTTCTAATTACTTCGATTGTTGGTGTCGTGCGCAAAATTTAAATGTTACTAGGATGTAGTTTACTTCTAGGCGGTTCTCGACCCACCCTATATCCGAACCCTACCTGCCACAGTTTGAGTGCCTACTGCTGTTTTTTTTTTTCTTCCGTCCCCTTGGCTGTCAAACTCATTTCATCGCATACCAACTTACTCATTCGCTTCTATCTATATTTTTACTTTATGCGCAAATTCACACTTTATTCACAATTTTGCAAAGAAAAAATGTGAAAAAGGCCAGGAACCCACTTAATCTGCCCACAACTAACCTTGCGAACCGGAACCTACCGTATCTCATCGAAGATCCGAGCCCCCATCCAAAACAGTGACACCTCGGAACAAAAAAACGCAAGGCGAAGTTTAGGAGGCTCCGCTGGAATTAAAAAGTTATTTTATCCCCTTTTACTAGGCCGCTGGACCCCTAAGCGCCGACCCCATCAACAACTTGGACACGTGAGAACACAAGTGAGATGACTCACAGCGATATCCCGAGGGACGAGCACAATGCCCACCGTTGTCGGTGTACCTATATCGTGGAAAACTCACTACCGCGAGTGATTGTGATTTTTCATTACTAGGTACTTTTTTTCTCTTAGGTGTAGCCGTAACAAAGCTCCGGTTCTGGGAGCTCGGCCTACGGTGAGCAATGACGGTGGCAAAGGCTACCTCAAGATCAACAAAAAAAATCTGCCCTATGGGTAGTTTTCTATTAGTATAGGGAAAACTTTTACCTTGTTGTCGGATATTCCGTTGGGGAAGAACCCTCGACGCTGAGCCGGGCAAGCTTACCTGGAGGACTATGAGAAACGAATGGTGAAGGATTAGTTTCTAATGATCAAGGTTTATAGAAAGTTCAACAGGTGTTCTATCAACTCTACCTACAACCGTACGTGTCCATTTTTCATAAGACTCATGAGAGAACCATGTTGACTTAACATAGGAGTTCCCGTTAACGTTAATGTGCTTTGATCTGTTTTCTGTTTATTTTACATAATACTTTTTCAAACTATATCTTATACAAAATTAAAATGAAAAAAAAAAAAAAAAAAAATAGTTCAACAAAACATATCAAAAAAAAAGAAAAATACATATATATATTCCGTGCAATAAATTCCTTAAAACAAAAGTTCTTGTCATATAACATATATCAAATCTCCATCATCTTCACATCATCACCACCTAAGCAAAAATAAATAAATAAATACCCATTCATTGTCGTGCAATGCAAATCAGTGCTAGTTCTTGTGCATACAAAATTAACAACAACAATTAACATAGTGCAATAGCCCAAATAAAAACCGAAAAATGAAAAATAGAAAAAACAAAAAAAATCATCATAACACAGAGCGGTAAATTCCTTCCTTCTCCTTACCCATTATCTCTCACAGTCGTGTAAGCTTAATTGCTGTTGCATTGTGTAGGTATCCCCTCACCGTGCTCGCAGGGATTAAGCTGTCATGATATTAGATATATAGGTGTTTGTCTTTTCTTAGTAACCAGGGCCGGATCTGTAGCAGTCTGTCGCAAAGGCATAACACTAGCGATAGTTTGTTATAGTAAAGTTCAAATTGGGATTAAGATTAGACATTCATCTTAGTTAATTGTCTGATTTGGTTTTAGTTAGTTTTTGTTTTTTATTGAAATGGTGGGTGAATTTAGACACATTAGCAACATTCGGGGGATTAGACAGAATTTCTGTGCTGTATACGTCTATACTGCGCAAAGCAGGCCAGCCGTTTTGGCACTGAGTGAAACTCAGGTAGGAGAAAACTCCGATCATACGGAATTCAATCTGCCTGGTTATAATTTAGTGCCATTATTCTTTCCCCATCACGGTCTCGCTGTTTATATAAGGAATGATGTTGCGTACCAACTTCAACTACAATATGGTTTGTGCTCTAACACAAATTTTAACTTCATGTGGTTCAAATTTACGGTCAATAAGCACATCATTCATTCCTGTTTTAATTATCGGAGCCCAAATCTGGACATAAATTCAACTTTTAACGAATTTGATGCTCTGTCCGACTCCATCCTAAGAATTGTTGCCCATTATCCTCACACTGAAATCGTCATTGCGGGCGATTTCAATGTACACAATTCTAGTTGGCTTCGCTTTTCTGGCCAGACAACACCCGAAGGAAGGTATGTTGAGCTCTTTGCTGAGTTAAACCACCTGACTCGGCTTGTTAATGAGCCAACTCGAATCCCTGATGTTGCAGGTCAATCCGCCAACACACTAGACTTGTTTCTTACCTCTGACCCTAATAAATACACTATTAGTGTATTATCGCCTCTAGGCTCATCAGACCATTGTGTCATATCTGCTAATTTCTCGTGGCAACAAAACTCAGTTAAAGAGAAAGTACCAACGAGAACCGTTTAGCAATACGAGAAAGCCAACTGGGACGGTCTCAACGGTTTCTTCAGTAACTTTAACTGGTCACTATGCTTCCTCGACAGTGACGTAGATGCCAGTGCAGATATGATCACAAATTTAATTCTTTGTGGAATGAGAAATTTTATCCCGAATAGGGTAAAATCTACCAAACCCAAGGAAAACTCATGGTTTGATTCGAGCTGTAAAGAGGTTATTAGGGTCAGAGAAGTAAGTTTCCGATGTTATAAAGCCAACCCTACTAAGGAAAACCGGAATAAGTTCAAACAAGCTAGAAAGACCTGTAATGTTCATATTCGACGAACCAAATTTTTGCATGACCAGAAATTAAGGCAAAAAATACTACAATGTCCCACAGGTAGTAAAAATTTTTGGTCATTTGCAAAGAATATACGAAATGCTACTTCGTCGTCGGTCCAACGCTCGTCTTCAACGATACACCTTTTGTCAGCTCGATAGATAAAGCCAATTTGCTTGCAGCACAGTTTGCTGTTAATTCGACGCTGCCAGAAAGTGTTATGACTCCTGTACTTGAGAGCGTAAATGATTTCATGGGACAAATCTTCTTTCGCACTCGTGCAGTTGCTAGAGTTCTAAAAGATCTCGACGTACACAAATCCGCTGGCCCGGATAGTATCCCTCCTATTGTTCTGAAGAGGTGTTCTTCAACGCTGGCAAAACCACTGCGTAAGCTTTTCCATCTGTCCTATCCTACTGGTCTCTTTCCGAGTGGATGGAAAACAGCCTTTGTCCAGCCTGTCCCTAAAAAAGGCGTATCTTCCTCACCCTCAAACTATCGACCAATTGCACTTACGTCCCTTCTTTCCAAGGTCATGGAAACGCTGATTAATTTCCAGCTCAAGAAATATCTCGAGGAACGAAAGCTTCTTAATGACCGGCAGTACGGCTTTCGTAGCAATAGGTCCACTGGTGATCTGATGGTATATCTCACCGAACAGTGGAACACATCTTTACATCGTTTTGGAGAAAGTAAGATTATTGCCCTTGATATTTCAAAAGCGTTTGATAGAGTTTGGCATCAAGCTCTCTTATCGAAAATGCGTGCATTTGGTTTCGATGAATCTCTTCTTCGTTGGGTTAGAAATTACCTTTCGGACCGTTCAATACAAGTTGTATTGGACGGTTTCAAGTCTGAAATTCACAAAATAAATGCTGGTGTGCCCCAGGGCTCCGTTTTGTCTCCGACTTTCTTCCTTATATTCATAAATGATCTTCTGTCTGAAACGTCTAATCCATTAAACTGTTTCGCTGATGACAGCACCCTCAGCTTCTCATATTCGTTTTCAGATTCACATCCATGTCCTTCGGATGTGGAACTTGGACGGCAGCGTATGATTAGCTCATTAAATTCCGATCTTGACAGCATTGTCCAATGGGGAATTAAAAACCGAGTAGAATTTAATGCTTCAAAAACCCAATGCTGTCTACTGTCGTCTAAGAGAAACCCACCCCCCATGCCACTATCCATGAGTGGCACTTGCATTGAGGAAACCGAAAAGCTTTCAGTCCTCGGTATGTGTATAACAGTCCACCTTCTGTGAAATGACCACATATTCGACGTCGCCAAAAATGCTGCTAAGTGCTTAGGTTTTCTTCGGCGATGCAAGAAATTTTTCTCCCCTTCTGATCTGGCTGTAATCTATAAAGCCTTTATTCGTCCAAAACTCGAGTACAACTCTCATGTTTGGGCAGGTGCTCCAATAACCCATTTAAGCCTATTGGATAGAATTCAAAGAAGAGCTATGAAAATGATAGGTGAAAGAAATATAACTGATACATTTGCTTCTCTAGAACACCGCCGCAATGTTTCTTGTATTTCATTATTTTATCGTTATTTTCATAAACAGTGCTCTAGCGAAATAGCCAGTTGCATTCCTCCCCTTAAACAATTCAACCGTAATACTAACGCTGCTAGGAATGCCCATCAGTTTACCCTTGAGCCCAACTTCGGACGTACTGTCAAGTTCAGGGATTCTTTCTTTTCCCGCACCACGCGAATGTGGAATGCTTTACCCGACTCTATCTTTCCCTCCCATTTTAATATTCAGAACTTTAAAACCAATGTGCATCGGTTCCTCCTCTTAAATCCTTCCCTATTTTCCTAAATCTCGCACTGTGTTCAACATATTAAGGGTAGTCACAACCCCTTTAGTGCGCGCACAAATAATAATAAAAAAAAAAAAAAAACTATTTATTGTTCTTCCAATCCACATACAGGTACATGCTCGTCTAATAACATTATTCCAATAACAGATTGTTGCAGCATATCTTGTGAAACTCATGAGGTTACTGCAGCAATAAATGAATTAAACTCCACATTTTTGCCAGATCTTCACGGAATTCATCCCAATGTTTTAAAATCATGCGTAGATTCATTGAGTTTGCCACTATAAATTATATTCAATGGGCCTTACCAATAATCAAATTTAGTAACGACTTAAATATTTAAGGAAAATAGACCATAATTGTATGGACTATAAAATATGAACCATACATGTTATGTTTCATATTTTAGAGTCCATGCCATGTAATATCCATTATTTAGGGTCCACCTAAATATTTAAGTCATACCATAAAAAATAAATAAATCGGGTGGCACAACGGCTCATGAAGAACCAGGGCCTAGTGACTAACAACTCGCAACCATTCCTGTGTGCGCCTTTCGACAGGAATGAAAGGGACCTACAATTTTATGCCGAATCCGAACGGCTAGACGAGAAGCACTTTTTCGTGACAAGTGATACTCTTGGAGGATTTGTCAATTCCTCGCAAGAGGCAGTAGCCCTGAAAAAAAACTTTTTTAGTTTTTTAGGTGGACGAGGCTGGGAAGCGATCCCAGACCTCCAGCGTGACAGTCGAACGCACTAACCATTACGCTACGGGCTACTACAACTACTAAGTCATACCATGGTTGGTTTAATAATTAGAGCCCATACAATTGTGGTCCATTTTACTTAAATATTTAAGTCGTTATTAAATTTGATTATTGGTAGGGCCCAATAAGTCTTTGTCCTCTGGGGTTTTCTTGGAGGAGTGGAAAATTTCCTGTGTTCTCTATTCAAATCGGGGGAGAAAGATCAAATTGTTACTACAGACCTATAAGTCAAATGCCGACAGTGCCCAAATTACTGGATAAGCTGGTTCAGCAAAAGTTTTTTTATATAATTCAGAATGGAATATCCAATCTTCAACATGAGTTTAATAGAGGTAGGTCTACTTGCACTAGTTTGGTCGAGTTTACTAATTTTTGTGCAACTGCTATGGAAGAAGGTGCGCAGGTTGATGAATGCTACACAGACTTTGTAAAAGCTTTTAGTAGAACAAATGTAAGTATCTTATTGGATAAGCTTAAGGCATATGGATTTGACGGTGTTATTTTAAAATGGTTTAAATCTTATTTGTTTGGAAGAAAGCAATTGGTAAAAATTGGTAATTACTGTTCTAAGGAAATTTTTCGGGTGTTCCCGAAGGCAGCCATTTGGGGCCTTCCATGTTCTCTTTATATATAAACTATGTAGTGAATGTTATACAAAATTGTCATCTTCTTATTTTTGCTGATGATATCAAGTTTTTCTGTAAGATTACAAGCTTAAATGATTGTATCTTATTTCAAAGTGAACTAAACTTATTTCAAGCCTGGTGTAGTTCAAATGACATAGAACTTAACTATGGGAAGTGTGCCTTGATGACATATGGCCGTATTTTGCATCCAATTTCGGCAAATTATATCCTAAAGGGAAATTATTTATCAAGGGTTTATGAGTTTAAGGATCTGGGACTAGTGTTTGATGCAAAGCTTACATTTGATCTTCACATTAATTATGTTGTGTCAAAAGCAAATTCTCTTTTAGGATTTGTTAAAAGAAACTGTGGATTTCAAAGATCCATACACGGTAAAGTCCCTTTTCTGTTCATTGGTTAGGTCTATTCTTGAGTATTGTTCCATTGTGTGGTACCCTAGTACTGTAAAAAATATTAATATGATTGAAAGGGACCAAACAAATTTTTTCAGATTTTCTTTGCGGAATTTTACATTATCTGAAATGCGATATTAAGCTATAATAGCAAATGTTCGTTATTAGGGCTTGATACTCTTGAAAGGCGAAGAAAAGTCTCATGTGTAATGTTTATTCGTGATATTTTGTGTTTTTCCATAAAAAGTGAATATCTACTTTCCCTAATCCATTTGTATGCCCCCTCAAGATCCATAAGATCAAGGCAGTTATTATATGAAATCCGCCACTCAACTTTGTATGGGCAGCGTGAACCTATTTCCAGGTGTGTCAGTTTGTTTAATTTTTTTAATGAAGATGTTGACATTTTTATGTCTAGAGATAAATTCAAAAATACTGTCATGTTAAGTAAAAAGCTGTAAAATTGTTATATTTTGTATTTTAATATATGTAATAGCATGTATATTATTAAAATTATATTTATTTATCATTTATCTTTAAGTTAAACATCTGTTGATATACTTATCGTAGATTAAACAATAAATACTAAATACTAAAAACTTGCGTACCAATGAAAAAGGGGTGTTGGACGAACTTTTCCTCCCTGGCCTACTGTGAAATTCGTTATAAACGGAAAATTCACACTTTTCAACCGAACTTCAGCTTGATAAAAAAAAATGAAATTGAACAAAAAAAAAAAGGTTTTTAAACTGAAATAAACAAATTAACAATAATAATAAAAATATAAATTGATCACGCCAAATATTATAAAAAAAATAATTAAGTCTGCAATCGGTCTACGACGCTCCTCGATGCTGAGGTGACCAGCCCTTTGCACCCAGGCTAGTATTTATGATCGATATTTTAATACGATGGACGTAGGTAGGTGTTCCAATTTTATATCGGTAATCTTGGTATTACCAGATTCCCACTCAATCCACTATACAGATCTATATATGCACTGACTGTCTTCCACCGAAACTTTTATTTCGCATATGCGCGTGAGGGGTGAATTTTCTTTTTTTTTCTTTTTAACTCGAAGAAATATCTTGGCTGTGACTAAAATTTACTTGACTAGGTCCGGGAATCCCACGGACCTTCCAAATACCGTTCTCTTACCCCCAGTTTCACAGTGCAAGTTTAAACTCCACTTTTGGTTTAAACTTCAGATCAACAATTTATTCGGTTTCACAGTTTCGTTTAAACCTTGAACTGAGTTCAATTTTTAGTTTAAGTTAACCGAGATCATTCTGCCGTTTAAACCTAAGTTCAACGTTTGGGACCACTATACATAATACATTATGGAATTTATTTACTTATTTTTCATAACCAATTCCATTAGCAAATACATGTCTGCTGTTAAAGTTGTTATTTCTTTTTTTTTTTGCACAATTATTAGTTTATTTTCCAATTTTTTTTTTAAATTTTGTTCGTGTCACTTGAAAAAAAAAATGTCGACAAATTATCAACAACCCAAAATAATTGTTGCTGTTTCGCGTGTTCTTTGCTTCAGAAAGAGAAAGAATAGACAAGGAAAGCTACATACTGTTTGCAATACGTCACTTGGCGAAGCAAAAAAGTACAATGCTGCAAACATTTTTCATAAAATCTAGTTAAACGAAGTTCAACTGATCTGAAGATCAGATTTCACTGTGAAACCGGAAGAGTTAAACCAAAAATTTAAACTCAGTTTAAGGTTCAGCTGATCTTAAGTTTAAACTCCCACTGTGAAACTGGGGGTTACGGTTTTCACTGGACTTCTTATATGAGGCTGTTTCAGGTCTGCTACCACTCTTAGGCTCAATCGTTGGGCGGCCCCGATCTTGGGCTTATTCGGTGACCGCCAAATTCACCCTGCCAAACAAATTGCCTTAATTACCGATTTGGAAACGAAAAACACTATTTTTATCCGAATGAGTCGTGCCGAAATTTAACTTAAGTTTGTCTCGGGTTTTTAGAGACTCAACGGTTTCACCCAGTATATAGCTTTGTGTACAAGAAAAAAATTTCACTTTATACTTTTTTTTGCACTACTCTGTCGTCTAATTACTTCGATTGTTGGTGTCGTGCGCAAAATTTAAATGTTACTAGGATGTAGTTTACTTCTAGGCGGTTCTCAACCCACCCTATATCCGAACCCTACCTGCCACAGTTTGAGTGCCTACTGCTGTTTTTTTTTCTTCCGTCCCCTTGGCTGTCAAACTAATTTCATCGCATACCAACTTACTCATTCGCTTCTATCTTTATTTTTACCTTATGCGCAAATTCACACTTTATTCACAATTTTGCAAAGAAAAAATGAGAAAAAGGCCAGGAAGCCACTTAATCTGCCCACAACTAACCTTGCGAACCGGAACCTACCGAATCTCATCGAAGATCCGAGCCCCCATCCAAAACAGTGACACCTCGGAACAAAAAAACGCAAGGCGAATTTTAGGAGGCTCCGCTGGACTTAAAAAGTTATTTTATCCCCTTTTACTAGGCCGCTGGATCCTAAGCGTCGACCCCATCAACAACTTGGACACGTGAGAACACAAGTGAGATGACCCACAGCGATATCCTGAGGGACGAGGACAATGCCCACCGTTGTCGGTGTACCTATATCGTGGAAAACTCACTACCGCGAGTGATTGTGATTTTTCATTACTAGGTACTTTTTTTCTCTAAGGTGTAGCCGTAACAAAGCTCCGGTTCTGGGAGCTCGGCCTACGGTGAGCAGAGATGGTGGCAAAGGCTACCTCATGATCAAAAAAAAATCTGCCCTATGGGTAGTTTTCTATTAGTATAGGGAAAACTTTTACCTTGTTGTCGGATATTCCGTTGGGGAAGAACCCACGACGCTGAGCCGGGCAAGCTTACCTGGAGGACTATGAGAAACGAATGGTGAAGGATTAGTTTCTAATGATCAAGGTTTATAGAAAGTTCAACAGGTGTTCTATCAACTCTACCTACAACCGTACTTGTCCATTTTTCATAAGACTCATGAGAGAACCATGTTGGCTTAACATAGGAGTTCGAATGGCGTTAGTGATTTGTCGTATAAAGTTATGTTGTAGCTAGTTATTTCTTGACACTTGTTTTTTTTTCTATTAACTTAAGGTCATTAGATATTCGTAAAAATACAGTGTATATCCATACGGTATTCAATTGAACTAGTTTACTTTGAAATAAATTAAGTATAAATTCTTGATATCTATCTATAACGATGGCGATGGACCAACCATGAAAGGCAATAAAAGTAAATAAGCAAAAGGATACCTGAATCATTATTTTTTTCTACGTCTATATATTTTTACACTTTTGGTAGTTCGACAACCTTTTTTTTTTTTCATTTTCTCGTTATTAAAATGAAGCTATAACTCAGAGCTTTAAAGATGAACGGAAAATTTTTCGGGTGGTTGTCGTTGTCACCGTTGTACCTAACCGGTCCATGAGAGTATTTGGGGAATCTATCCCAACAATATTTTTGCCTATAGTGCGACTTTCGAAACTTTAAACAGGCATACATATATAAACGAAATCTTAAAAAAAAATCAACGCTGGTAAGAGTTCTCTTGAACAAAAAATCAGTTTTTCGCAGTTGATTGTCACAGATGAGAGCATGCCCTAGAAACTAAAAACGAGTAAATAACACGGGAGTTCAGGTACGATTGTTCACGCTGGAATGTAATCGTTTTTTTTTTTTTTTGTAGGGTCATTATGTCATGCGATTATTACAAAAATATACCACAGTTTGGAAATAATACTACCGCTCTTCAGGTACTTGAGTTCAGCAGGGTTACGTAACGACCAGTGTTGTAGATGGTGCCCCGTATATATCCTACCAAAGAACTAGCCAAATTGCGATGACGTAAAAATGACTAACGGGCGAATTTCTAACATTTCTTGAGATATTTATTCGGTTAATATTTTTGATTTAAAAATTTATTTTTATCACATTACGCTTTTCTTCAATTGCTGTGCCTGGCCCTACATCGAGTGGTATCTTGTTACTGCCCATTACTGCTTTAGGTCCTTAGCGTGGAAGATTCCTAAGGGCTTCCTCGTTATGTTCTCGATCTCAAACATATTTTTCCCAACAGGTTTGACGACCTGACATTAAATATATTTAGGACTAAGTTTCGAGGATAACCGTTTCGACGCATCTCTAAGAATGAAGTTTCTCTTGTACACTTCTTGACCAAGCATATACCGTACGTTCCCAGAACGCAAGTTGTACGTCTTGGCGCTTTTCTCTTTAGCCTTCAATATGCTTTCCTTTATACTAGACCGAATCACCTGCAATTTATTTTGTCTCGGTAAGGTCACCAACTCGCCGTCTCCCACCCCGTTCAACCTTTGTGCCAGTTCGTAACTACTACCGTGCAGCATCATATTTGTCCCGAACAGGGCGAAGTATGGAGACACCCCGATAGCAGAATGCACGGAGCTTTGACCCGTTCAGAGGCATTTGACTGCGGTGAGTAGTTCGCTGTTCTAAAATGTCTTATTCCGTATGTTTTCAAAAGACCTTGGAATTCTTTGGCTAAAAACTGTTTACCGTTGCCAGTGTGTGTATAATTTGGGGTACCCCAAATGTATAAAAAATCTCATCGCGTAAAAATCGTATAATACTCCCAGAGTTTGCAGCCCGCAACGGCTTTAAAAAAAACGAACTTTGAAAAATGATCAAGTACAACAAAAACATAGGCGTAACCTGTTTTCGATCGAGGATATGGCCCTATAAAGTCAACGTAAAGTTTTTGGAACGGTCGATCTGTCGTATAACTATTACTTATAGGCGGACGAGAAACTTGATTAGACGACTTCGCCTGACTTCACATTTAGATATAAACTCACGAACTTGATTGGTCATATTCGGCCAGTAAAAATATTGCCGTATTCGGTGTAAGGTTTTAGAAATCCCCCATGAGCGGCTTGAGGTGGCTCGTGGGCCCTCGAGATGAGATTTTCGGTCAAGGCCGAAGGCGCCCACAAACACCAGGTATACTCGGACAGCGTTTCATCTGCACTGAATGGAAGAGTACGTTTGTAGACGTGTCCGTCTTCTATCTTTATTTCGGGTTGTTCCTCTCCGTGAGCGAGAACCGTACTTAAGAGATCTTTATACTCCACCGATCTGAATTCTTCTGAATCCAAATCCACCATTGGCGCTACTTGTTCCATGGCTAAGCTATCCAAGTGTGCCCGAGAAAGAGTGTCTGGCACGACATTTAGCGATCATTTTCGGTGCTCTATGTCGAAGGTATAGGACTGTCACTCCAGACTCCACCTAGCCAATCGGCCGCTTGAGTCTTTCATGGTCATCAACCATTTTAGGCTAGAATGGTCTGTTATTACAGTGAAATCCATACCCTCGACATAGGGCCTGAACTTTTTCACTGCCATGACGGCAGCCATACATTCCTTCTCGGTCACACTATAGTTTCGCTGGCAGGAGTTCAGTTTTTGCGAAAAATAGGAGATCGGAGACTCTCCCTCTTCGCCATTCTTTTGAAACAGCACCGCACCGATCCCTGAGTCGGAGGCGTCGCATTGAATGTAAAATCGCATTTCAAAATCGGGGTGCGTTAGCACGTGAGCTGTTGTTAGCGCTTCTTTTAAAGCTTCAAATGCTTTCTTCGCTTCGTCTGACATTATGAACTTGGTGTTCTTTTTCTTGAGCATGTCCGTCAAGAGAGCGGTCAGGCTTGAAAAATCTTTTATAAACCTCCTATACCACCCTGCTAGACCAAGCAACCTACGGACTTGTCTAGGATTTGTCGGCAGGGGAAAGTCTACCACGGCTTCAACCTTTGCGGGGTCGGTCTTCAAATTCCCACCACCAACGATGAAACCCATATTCTTTAGCTCTTTAAAGCACCACTTCATCTAACAGAGTGATATGGGTGTCGAAATTAGACGCAATAATGAGCAAGTCGTCCAAATACACGAAGACCCGATCCCGAAGTCGTGCAGGGATCACCTTGTCTATTAAACGACATAACGTTTGGGCTGTATTGTACAACCCAAAAGGCATGACCGTGAACTGGTACAAGGGTCTCCCCGGTACCGCAAACGCCGTTTTTTCTCTGCTCTCCTTCTCCAACGGTATTTGCCAGAATGCTTCCTTTAAGTCCACGCTACTAATAAAGTAGGTATCTGGTAGCCGACTTGTAAGCCCTTCGATATGGGGGAGGGAGTTTGCGTTCTTTTTGGTAGCCGCGTTGACCTTACGAGAATCCAGGCAAAAACGATACTTGGTAGTATTATTCGGGCCTGGCTTCTTTATAAGGACAACGGGCGAGCACCAAGTACTTTCACTCTCCTCAATAACGCCGAGCTTAAGCATTCGGTCTATTTCCTGGTACAAAAGGGTTTGTACCACTGGAGAAACAGGGTAGTGTCTTTGCTTCACTGGAACCGCATCTCCAGTATCGATAACGTGCTCCATCAGCGCCGTTTTTCCTAGCCCGGTGTGATCATAATCCAGGAATTTCAGCTTGACCTCTTCCAATCTGGACTGCTGGTCAAAAGTTAAGTTATGAGCGTTGAGTAGATCAGCATCGTCTGGAATCGACACGGCGCTAATTATATTCGGTGCTATCTGGAAAAGCTTCCAAAAATCTACCCCTAAATACAATTCCTAGTACAGATTTGGGACCAAATAGAGGGTCACCTCTTGCTCGATTTGTTTATATTTCACTAGTGTTTGTATTTTGCCGATGATGGCTTGGTTCTTACCATCAGCGGTTTTAACTCCGGATTTAAAAGGTAGGATTCGAATTCCCTCATTTTCTACAAAATTCAAACAAAGTTTCCCTGATGTACTCACACTGGCCCCACTGTCTAACAACCCAAAAACATCTTTTGACCCTATAGTTACTTTGGCGTAGGGCCGGTGGTCAGTGTTCGTATCTATAAGAGTCGAAGATATATATTTTTTTGTTTGTTGTATTTGTTTACATCTTTTTCTAGCTTTTATAATTCTTTTTGAAACTTCACTCATAATATTCTCTTACCCTCACATGCAATGGTTTAATCTGTATTTTATCTCTGCTTTTGATTATAATAGTCCTCCCTCTACCTTCCCTCGACAAGATTGTAATTTCTTTATTTTCAGCACTAGTTGGGATTTTTACATCGGCTTCGGAGTTTCTTGGGGAGTCCGAGTCGAACGCGAATCTTCCAAAGACCTCGCGTTCCGACTCGGGTTTTTCTGGATACAATTAGGGCATTTTGGAGTTATAACACCTTCTTTCCCACACCGGTAGCAAAAAATATTTCTGACCGTCGACGGCCAGTCCATAAACTACCCGACAATTCCAGCAGGCCGCTGGTCTGGTGTCTCCATAATTCCTAGTATTCTTTGGGCGGGTCGCCGTGTGTTGAAAAGCTTCAACATACTCATCCCAATACTCTTTTCCATCAGGCCCCATCTCCAACTCGTTAGCCATATAACGCGTAGGGAGCCGAGATGGTTTCGCACTGTCCCGGTCCTGACTTTTGATTGGGAACGAGTACTCCGCGTCCTTGCAAGCTCTTCTTACCTGATCCATTGTAAAAATTGATTGGGGGTACAACAGCCTTCCTATTCGATCGATTAGATTTTTTTTAATGCGCTTACAAGATCTGCTTCAGGAATCTGCATCCTGAGCTGAGATCGTAGCTTACTCACCGCCGCGAAGTAATCATCGCTTGACTCCCCGGCGCCCTGTTTACGGTCCATTAACTCTCGCATGATATCGAAGTCTGATTTAGAATTTCTTATGACTCTTATCACTCGTGCCAACTCTTGGGCCGCCCGTAGTCTGCCTACTTCCCTGGTCACTGGCGCCCTGATTGGCTGTTTCGTTGTTCGGTTCAGATCCGACCTGCCTATCGGTCGGGAAGGGGCCCAGTCCAGTTGGAATGAAACCGCCTTCCGTCTCGGTTATATGCAGCTGAAGGCCGGGGTCGGAATCGACCAATCAAGCTATCGGAAATGCGTGGCATTCCCGCTGGAATACCTGACAGCGGGGGCTCAGAAGAGGTGGGTGCGTCCACTGACAGTGCCCCAGTTGTATTCGGGAAATCAGCCATTGTTGTAGGTGAATGTCCTACCGGCATCTCGCTAGAGGTCACAACAAAATTCCTAAGTAACGAACGGGTTACAGATCTTTTTTCAAATATGTTTTTGATATGCTTAATTTGGGCTTCTTCTTCTAGGGGCTTGTGTTTCCACATTACGCCTTAAGTGATATCTTTTTACGTAATGACTTTATAGTCCAGAAACAAAAATAATCAAATTATAACCTAAATCTAATAACTTACTAAATACCAGAAGGAACCGTTAAGACCTCCTTAACCCAGTACTGGTCTAATCGAAAATATCTTAATTGTTTCGCTTAATTCTTGCTATTCGGCAAAACAAAACTTTAATACCAAAAAGGTTCCCGATCAAAATTCGCGTACCTAATTAAATACCTATTGAGAAAAAAAAAACTAATTTAGAACTAAACCAAAAAATAACGAATAAATGATAAGTCGAAACCAACACTCAACACTCGATGCTAAAACTTGAATCTTTCAAAGTATACGTAATTTCAAACAACCTTTTTCACCAGACTAACTTAAAATAACAAGACTAACAAAAAAATTTATTAAATAATTTAGTTGGAGGCACTCTGTGTCCTGGGCACGCCAAACCGGATAAAAGATTCGCCGAACTCCACCAAACTGAACAAATGGGTTGACAATTTAGAAATTTGTTTTTAAGTTCTCTACAGACTTAGTATTAGATAAAAATAATTGTAGCCAACAAAAAACTGCTTATATCTGTATGTACATCTATCCGTATTTTAATTCACTATTCACTCTTGACAATGTATGACTTGACAGCGAAAACTTTTCATTTCACTCGCACGATCTCGATTACTTCCTCGAAGTGTGGTTTACTACAAAAAAAAAACACTATATGGACAAAACGAAACGATTTTCAATTGCTCGCGCTGACCCCGTCGCAACGTTTCGTCGCAATTGGCTAAGCATTCTGGTTTGCCATCTTGACCAAGACATACGACCCGCTCCACCCGCATCAGCACGCGCAACCGAAACTGGAAGGCCAATTACTACCACTGTCGACCCCGAGATGTTCTGCCGCGATTCCCACGTTACGTTTATCAACCTTACGCCTGAAGACGTGCAGAACACTCCTCCTCGGCCATGGGAGCAATTGTAGACAACACGACGAATATCCTGACTACTTCCTTCGACAATGTTGAGGTGTCTCGTCGCAGTTAGCTGGGCATGCTTAAAAGCTATCCCGAGTAAGACCACCTCCGATTAACCATGAGACCAATCAGAATATTTAGGAAAGACTAGGGCAACACGAATGGGCGCCTTTTGATACAATGGGAGGGAGATTTTGGGATAGATAGCAAAACTTAATGGAGTCGGGGGAAATGAGCGAGTGTAAACCAAAAATCTTTTAGCTAGTAAGAGGAAATATGGACAAAAGGAAATGACTGTCTTAAAGACTGACAAGTATGTGAAAAAATCTAAAATTAGGGGGTAAAAAAAAAGGAAAAAGAATGCCGGCTATGGGGACCGTGGTATGCTCGCTCCACACGGCTCAACTCGTCGGATAAGGGGGGATCTTGCCCCCACGGCGGCGCGGCCTCACCTCTATCAAAAACATATATCATGCCATCACAAGATCTAACACTACCACCACTCTCACTCCCACACTTCGAGACACTGTAGCGGTGGTAACAGTGGAGGTCCTCGTTTCCCGCCCTGCCTGGAATTCAGTTGGACCATTTACTTTTTGAATTCCCCATTAACGACTTTTTTTCGAAATCGCTGTAAAGTCATACCTACTGGTGTCGTCTTTCACCAAGAGCCTTTAGCTTGCCTTGCCGCACCCCCTAAAAATATTTCTAGAAAGTCATTGAGCCTTGTCTAAAGCTCAGAAAATAAAAACGCAAGAAATTTATTCGGTTGGCGTGATTTACATCCAAAACAAAATAATAACCTATTTATTTGCTTTACGAAATTAATATTTTACAAAAAAAATCTCCTTAACAAAACAAAAGAATTAAATAGAAAATCATTTAACTACAAATGAAAAATATTTAATTAGTAATAAACAACAATAATAAGTATTCACAGAAGTTAATTGAATGCTTGTTACAATAAAGAAAACAAAAACAATCTACAAAAACGAAATAATTCGTAATCAAACGTCAAAAAACTAAGAATCTACTTTCTTTGAATAGGAGTAAGGCTGAAAAATGTGCTATAAAAGGAATTAACACGATCACCACAAAATCGACGCAGGGGTTAGATGAGATTCCCCTAAAACTCCGCTTTCATTCAAATTCTTTCGGTCGTTCAATTCACGCCCGCTTCACGGAAATATTATACCTTTGGATTTCTATCTATACTTGGAGCTCTCAGTATGGTGCTTTCGAAGGGGCAAAAATTTGCGTACCAATGAAAAAGGGGTGTTGGAAGAACTTTTCCTCCCTGGCCTACTGTGAAATTGGTTATAAGCGGAATATTAACACTTTTAAGCCGAACTTCAGTTTGATAAAATAAAATGAAATTGAACAAAGAAAAAAGAGTTTTAAACTGAAATAAACAAACTAACAATAATAATAAAAATATAAATTGATCACGCCAAATATTATAAAAAAAATAATTAAGTCTGCAATCGGTCTACGACGCTCCTCGATGGTCAGGTGACCAGACCTTTGCACCCAGGCTAGTATTTATGAGCGATATTTTAATACGATGGACGTAGGTAGGTGTTCCAATTTTATATCGGTAATCTTGGTATTACCAGATTCCCATTCAATCCGCTATACAGATCTATATATGCACTGACTGTCTTCCACCGAAACTTTTATTTCGCATATGCGCGTGAGGGGTGAATTTTCTTTTTTTTTCTTTTGATCTCGAAGAAAAAATCTTGGCTTTGATTAAAATTTACTTGACTATGTCCGGGAATCCCACGGATCTTCCAAATAACGTTCTCTTACGGTTTTCACTTGACTTCTTATATGAGGCTGTTTCAGGGTCTGCTCCCACTCTTAGGCTCAATCGTTGGGCGGCCCCGATCTTGGGCTTATTCGGTGACCGCCAAATTCACCCTGCCAAACAAATTGCCTTGATTACCGATTTGAAAACGAAAACACTATTTTTATCCGAAACTCACCCTACAACGCTTAAACAGGCTCTTCTGGTTTTTTTTTTATCCGTAGAATGAATCGTGCCGAAATTTAACTTAAGTTTGTCTCGGGTTTTAGAGACTCAACGGTTTCACCCAGTATATAGCTTTGTGTACAAGTGGTACAAGTGGCAAGTGGTGTTAATTGCTGTAGCTTTGGCGACTGTACCACGAATGATCTTTCCTTTGTTAGATCTCTACGGTCGAAACCATTATGCTTTTAAGTGACAGTTAGTTCTCAACGGTCGAAACCATTATTGAATGCACTACTCTGTCGTCGAATTACTTCGATTGTTGATGTCGTGCGCAAAATTTAAATATTTACTAGGATGTAGTTTACTTCTAGGCGGTTCTCGACTCACCCTATATCCGAACCCTACCTGCCACAGTTTGAGTGCCTACTGCTGTTTTTTTTTCTTCCGTCCCCTTGGCTGTCAAACTCATTTGATCGCATACCAACTTACTCATACGCTTCTATCTATATTTTTACCTTATGCGCAAATTCACACTTTATTCACAATTTTGCAAAGAAAAAATGAGAAAAAGGCCAGGAACCCACTTAATCTGCCCACAACTAACCTTGCGAACCGGAACCTACCGTATCTCATCGAAGATCCGAGCCCCCATCCAAAACAGTGACACCTCTGATAAAAAAAAAAGTTCAAAAAAGAAAATTTTTAACCCAATATTTTGGTTGCAAGAAATGAATAAATATCTGGAGGATTTATATTCCACCTCCCAAAATCGTTTATCCTTGTCTCAAAATCCCAGCCAATTATATGTATATGTATATAAATCAATATAATGAATCGTCAATAAAAGAACTTACGACTTACAATTCCTCGTCCCACGAAGTCCTGCCGGCAGCACGTCTATGGATGACTACTAATCACTAATCATATAAATATATCTATACTTGGATTCAATTTGAGTCCAAAGGTAAATGATTCCCTACACCACAATCTCTATTTTACACTTCTTTTTATCCCTTTTCCTTTTCTGTGAACAGGATTAAAAATTATGATGAAAAATAAAAAAAAACAAAATTAAAAAAAGCTAAAAAGAAAAATTAAAGTTAAAAAAAATAAAAAAAAAAATTTAACAAAGAGATTTATCTCCAAGGCACTCGGAGAACAAAGATGTCGTGACGTATATATATATATATACGTATATATGATCGCTTGTTTGCAGCTGTCCTTGGAGTGCCCTTGATCTTTGAGGCGGCTAACAATATCTTTTTGTCCAGAGGAACACTCCGGTCACACAATCGTTTCTCTTATGGAATTTCCTCCAATTTATGCACCTATGGCTCTATCTATACTGTGTGTACGTATGTGTGTAGGTATGTTCGCATCCAGGTCAGCCCAGAAGAAAATAAACGTGGTTCCAATCCTAAACCTCTGCTCTTAAATGAAAACGATCCTATGTTCCTAGCTATATGTACATATATATATATAATCGGCTTCTTTGTGTAGCTTCCCGCTTCGCTAGTCAATATCAGTATTTCCTACCGATTTTCTTTTGTTCTACCACTTCACTATTTGCTTAATAAATTTTCAAATTAAAATTTCAGTATAAAAAAAAATGTATCTATATGTATGGAAATTATGGAGATTTCTTTTCGCACACGACTGTCTACAGGTATAACGATGTTTGCACTTCAATTTGCACTTTCCGTTTTAATTGTCATTCAAATTCAATTTTGTGTCGGTTATTGGCCCATTGCCCTACTTTCATCATTCCACATTTCCTTGTTCTTACTCTGATACTACCTCGAAGCTTTTCTTCCCCTATCATTCATTCCATATTCTTTCCAGTTTTGCAATTCTTTCAGTTTGCCGTCTTCCTGTTCTGATATCCGTCTGAGTGTGTGTTGCCTATCAACCCCTTTACTACTTTCTAGTACCCTTTCACAACTACAACTTTCAGAAAAATGTTCATAAAAATCCTATTTCCAAGCTTCATTTTAAGTAGGAATCCACTAAATCAGTCTTATTTTCTCATATTCTATCACTTATAACTAAAATGTGTGGTTACAAATAAAATAATTACCGTTCTCTCTTATTCTTATTCTTATTCTTATTCTTATTCTTATTCTTATTCTTATTCTTATTCTTATTCTTATTCTTATTCTTATTCTTATTCTTATTCTTATTCTTATTCTTATTCTTATTCTTATTCTTATTCTTATTCTTATTCTTATTCTTATTCTTATTCTTATTCTTATTCTTATTCTTATTCTTATTCTTATTCTTATTCTTATTCTTATTCTTATTCTTATTCTTATTCTTATTCTTATTCTTATTCTTATTCTTATTCTTATTCTTATTCTTATTCTTATTCTTATTCTTATTCTTATTCTTATTCTTATTCTTATTCTTATTCTTATTCTTATTCTTATTCTTATTCTTATTCTTATTCTTATTCTTATTCTTATTCTTATTCTTATTCTTATTCTTATTCTTATTCTTATTCTTATTCTTATTCTTATTCTTATTCTTATTCTTATTCTTATTCTTATTCTTATTCTTATTCTTATTCTTATTCTTATTCTTATTCTTATTCTTATTCTTATTCTTATTCTTATTCTTATTCTTATTCTTATTCTTATTCTTATTCTTATTCTTATTCTTATTCTTATTCTTATTCTTATTCTTATTCTTATTCTTATTCTTATTCTTATTCTTATTCTTATTCTTATTCTTATTCTTATTCTTATTCTTATTCTTATTCTTATTCTTATTCTTATTCTTATTCTTATTCTTATTCTTATTCTTATTCTTATTCTTATTCTTATTCTTATTCTTATTCTTATTCTTATTCTTATTCTTATTCTTATTCTTATTCTTATTCTTATTCTTATTCTTATTCTTATTCTTATTCTTATTCTTATTCTTATTCTTATTCTTATTCTTATTCTTATTCTTATTCTTATTCTTATTCTTATTCTTATTCTTATTCTTATTCTTATTCTTATTCTTATTCTTATTCTTATTCTTATTCTTATTCTTATTCTTATTCTTATTCTTATTCTTATTCTTATTCTTATTCTTATTCTTATTCTTATTCTTATTCTTATTCTTATTCTTATTCTTATTCTTATTCTTATTCTTATTCTTATTCTTATTCTTATTCTTATTCTTATTCTTATTCTTATTCTTATTCTTATTCTTATTCTTATTCTTATTCTTATTCTTATTCTTATTCTTATTCTTATTCTTATTCTTATTCTTATTCTTATTCTTATTCTTATTCTTATTCTTATTCTTATTCTTATTCTTATTCTTATTCTTATTCTTATTCTTATTCTTATTCTTATTCTTATTCTTATTCTTATTCTTATTCTTATTCTTATTCTTATTCTTATTCTTATTCTTATTCTTATTCTTATTCTTATTCTTATTCTTATTCTTATTCTTATTCTTATTCTTATTCTTATTCTTATTCTTATTCTTATTCTTATTCTTATTCTTATTCTTATTCTTATTCTTATTCTTATTCTTATTCTTATTCTTATTCTTATTCTTATTCTTATTCTTATTCTTATTCTTATTCTTATTCTTATTCTTATTCTTATTCTTATTCTTATTCTTATTCTTATTCTTATTCTTATTCTTATTCTTATTCTTTTTCTTATTCTTATTCTTATTCTTATTCTTATTCTTATTCTTATTCTTATTCTTATTCTTATTCTTATTCTTATTCTTATTCTTATTCTTATTCTTATTCTTATTCTTATTCTTATTCTTATTCTTATTCTTATTCTTATTCTTATTCTTATTCTTATTCTTATTCTTATTCTTATTCTTATTCTTATTCTTATTCTTATTCTTATTCTTATTCTTATTCTTATTCTTATTCTTATTCTTATTCTTATTCTTATTCTTATTCTTATTCTTATTCTTATTCTTATTCTTATTCTTATTCTTATTCTTATTCTTATTCTTATTCTTATTCTTATTCTTATTCTTATTCTTATTCTTATTCTTATTCTTATTCTTATTCTTATTCTTATTCTTATTCTTATTCTTATTCTTATTCTTATTCTTATTCTTATTCTTATTCTTATTCTTATTCTTATTCTTATTCTTATTCTTATTCTTATTCTTATTCTTATTCTTATTCTTATTCTTATTCTTATTCTTATTCTTATTCTTATTCTTATTCTTATTCTTATTCTTATTCTTATTCTTATTCTTATTCTTATTCTTATTCTTATTCTTATTCTTATTCTTATTCTTATTCTTATTCTTATTCTTATTCTTATTCTTATTCTTATTCTTATTCTTATTCTTATTCTTATTCTTATTCTTATTCTTATTCTTATTCTTATTCTTATTCTTATTCTTATTCTTATTCTTATTCTTATTCTTATTCTTATTCTTATTCTTATTCTTATTCTTATTCTTATTCTTATTCTTATTCTTATTCTTATTCTTATTCTTATTCTTATTCTTATTCTTATTCTTATTCTTATTCTTATTCTTATTCTTATTCTTATTCTTATTCTTATTCTTATTCTTATTCTTATTCTTATTCTTTATTCTTATTCTTATTCTTATTCTTATTCTTATTCTTATTCTTATTCTTATTCTTATTCTTATTCTTATTCTTATTCTTATTCTTATTCTTATTCTTATTCTTATTCTTATTCTTATTCTTATTCTTATTCTTATTCTTATTCTTATTCTTATTCTTATTCTTATTCTTATTCTTATTCTTATTCTTATTC